>JACJUY010008314.1:8114-38688 GCA_014220935.1 Platorchestia sp. MABIK | reverse complement strand
TACGAGTTTTTAGATAGCTTATTACTCACTGTTTTCCTTTTTACTTGCGAAACAATTCAAGCAACCGGTTGACACAGTTACAACACACGTCCGAGAGATTCCTCAGGTATGTCCGGCGAATAATTTTCATACTCAAATTTCGGAGTTCAGAACAACTTGACATGAAGACGACACACCTAGCAGATTCCGCTAATCTGGAATATTCTAAAAATTGATCAATATAGAATTAATTTAAAATAATCCAGAAAAGTCGAACATTTCCATGCTCAGTCATACAACTTTCATTTTAAAAATGTTGAGCAGCAAGTGGATGCAATTTTTACACAAAAACTACAACTCATATAACGGATTCACGCATATAAACACTCACGCGTATAAAACACATGTGACACACCCACTCCAAGCCCATACACGTCAGATAATTCATAAAAACTACTCTCTTCTCAAGAATCAAACCCAAGCTCAGACACCTGGGAAGAATGTCAAGTAATTTAACCACAGGTAAGTAAAATAAAGTGGGACGCTACGTTGTTGTCATGACTTGGTCATTCGCCAGTCCAATTCAACCGCAAGTTATCGGTACGAATACAACGTATCGACTCTGCACTATGGGTGAACCAATGACATCACAACTAAGCTTTAGCTTGGTTCTTCTTGCGTAGCCACGTTTCAACTTGAGTGCGAGTTGCTTGTTCGGATACCATACACTAAACTGATATCCCGAGCCTGCCGATGGCGTGTTTTTAAAGCGGTCAAACTGAGCAGCCTTCCAATTCTGAATTGAGGCCTTTATGTGAAGCACTCTCTGCCAAACTGCTTTGCTCTACGCTTCTCAGACTCTATGCTCTTACCTTTATAGTCATCGTAGCGACACCACAACCTAGAGACTTCTCCATCCAATATTCCAAACAAAAAACTTACCCGGAGGAATGATGTTTTTGTCAGTTACTGTTCATCTGGCGTGGGACAAAAAGCTCTCTCAGTTTCTGGAGCTCTTTTGTGGAATAAGCTTCTCCAGCATATAAAAAACTCAAAAATTGGAAAAGAATGAAGAGTAAATGTGTCGCGTCATTTTGCATCTCAGTCATAGGGAAAAAAAAGACTGTAACACTTCGGTGGGAATTTCGCATTAAAAAGTTTGCCAAAAATATACTCATTGCTACTTTGGGGTCAGCATTTCAAACTCGGCAAAGTTGGCATGCCTATACTTATTTTAGCTGACTTTGTCCATTTCCTATTATCAACACCGCAAAAACCACGTAGTGCAGTTGATTTCGAAACCATGATTAGGTTCATATGTAGTTCATATGTAGAAATTTTGTAGCTACGAGTTACAAATGGGTGAACTTATGTGATGCACTAGTGGTGGAACTTATCTGGAAAAGATCCAAAAATTTATAGTACAGGCCTAAAGAGAGCACTCAAATACGGCGACTCAACCTTACAGCCAACTCGATAGCCAAGACCACGGGTCATTCCTCCAGCGTACTAGCGAAATATATTTCGGTGAGCACGAGTCCCTGTTCCATAAAACCTAACTTGTCGTATTAGTGTCTCGCCTTATTCTCTTCGTGCGGTCCTTCGGTCTCTAAAGTTATTAACTGAACCCCGAAATCTCACTGTACAGTATGACATTACATTATATATGACAATTTGTCAGTCAATGTCTTACGAAGCACTTGATTCCCGCCCTTGACTCAAAATTGTAACCACGTAGGAATTAAAATTTTTTGTTCCCTTCCTATAGATGTTTTCTTCAAAAGTTAATTTCGAAGTTTAACATTAACCATACAACGAAATGTTTCTTATGTGGAACTACAACATCATTTATGAAATTATTTAATAACATGCTTGGACAGTAAATATGCAAAAGATAATTCGTGTCAGAATTGGGAGATCTGTGGAAGACCGACTTTAAATGAATGTTGGAGGTGAAGAACCAGAGTGGGACTGCAAAAGGTGGTAAAAGAGGTTGAGAGGCGAACAAAACAGTTTGGATTGAATAAGGGGATGTTTAGCATGACGCGAAAGCCTACACTAATCTGGTATATACGAAAGGAATGGCCTAAGTGTGATGTTCTATGAGGGTAGTTTTGGTAGCCAGCTTTTGTTTGCTGTGAGGTGTAAGGGATTGAGTGTGAATAGACGCAAGTGGAGGTGGAATGAGAATAATAATAGATTATGTCGGCAGTGTGATAGGGGAGTGGAGGAAACAATTGAACATTTTGTGCTGGAGTGTAGTAAGTATGAGCAAGAGAAAGAGTTTCATGAATGTGGTATTTGAGCAGTATGGAGAAAATGAGTGGTATACCAGATGTGCTGAAGATGATTGTGGTATGAGCTGTCTTGCAGGATTTGATCAGGAGTGTAATTTGATTATAATTGATGCTATGAAAATTTTTCTAGTACGTCCCTGAAGTAAAAGACAGTGACTGGAATGAGCTAGTCATGTAGAATGGACTGTAGTGACCCACCATGCCTGAGGGTGGTTTTTGACGTACTCGTTATCCCAGTGATGCCGTCCAATGGCAGCTTGTGACAAGGATTGGTGAATCCTGAGTAGTTTAGTGGACATGTCTGGTACACAGGCACTGAATTCTGTGTGTGAATATTGTGAGTATTGCGGAGGGAATTGCAGGCTGTTACAAAGGCTTCGACACCATCGACCCTCACTTTCAAGTTCAAGTGCCTAGTCCGAAAAATAAACAAGTGCAGTTATATCAACGAAAATTCATTTCAATTTCTGCTAATTATAGATCTGAAACAACATTCAGACATTTGAATATTAGTAATGTTAGACAATGAACAACTAACTACAAGCGCTCTGCGCACATCAAGCTTCGTTGCTTCTATAAATTCGAATGACGAAATACGAGTCTGTTTAGCTTACGCCTCAACGCCACACAGACGTGAGGCAGTCTTATCTTCAGTCAACACAGCACTGCTGCAATAGCGTTCTTCGATACAAGATTCAATTTGCGAAGATTTAAATGATTGGAACAAAATTGAATGGATATTTTCCACCAAACCCTGTGATTTCAGATAAAACTAACGTCTCCGTGGTGTGTAATTACGTTAACTGGTGCTCGCCGATATCGGAGCTTAATGAAAATGAACTGTATTATACTTTTTAATAAATGTAAAGAACATTCTCACCAGTTTTGAAATTGAATGAGCGGTCAAAAAGAATGACTTTCCAGATTTCGATCAAATCATTATTCACTGTCTTGCCTTATGAATATCCGAGCATAATTAGCCAAAAGCGTGATGTAACCTCAACTTTTATGGATTAAAATCAGTCCCAATCGTTCATTTAATATCTTTCGAGATCAAAGTTATAAAGACAGGAAATAATTGCGACTGTTTTTTCTTATGATTTGTGGTTCGCTTAAGATGAAGACTGATCAGAAAAGATCAATTTATAAATGTAGCCTTATTTCCAACACAAACAAGACTTTCAAGCTGTCTCCGTTTAAAGTACAAGGCAAGCAATAAAATTTGGTTCTGCTTTAGAAAAATTAACGACCCTAGTTTCACGATACCATAAAAATATACCGCAGTATAATCAAATCATTAAAACTTCTGTTTTCTGGAAACATCGATTTAGTATTCTATAATTCATGATTTCAAATCTAAGTCGCAATTAGCCGAACCATTCTGACAACATTCAAAGTTTTTGGTGAGCCACTGTTATGCTCCTCCCAACAATCTGTTTCTACAGTTTTTTTCTTATTCCGAAAGCACAACAGCTGAATTTTTTCCAAATCTCTAACACGAAGAAGTTGCAATATGTTGAGACAAGTACAATATGCATCGAGCTCATTTCAAAACTTACCACGAGGTAGGTATACATCCTGCATGGCTACAAATGTTCGTTTTGAAAACCTACCCTATGAAAAGTGTTTCGAGTTTCAAACTCTGTGTACGATTTGTTTCTGAAGTGACATTTTCGAAGCTTACATGTTCTTTTCAAAACAGGCAGCTGGAACAAGAAATGGGCCATGCAGATCTCTCTGCATCGCCCAATGTTGTGGGGAAAGTCACAACCGTTTTTCAATGGAGCATCGTAGAACGAAGCGATTGCCATCGGACTATGAAAGGGCTGTAAGGTCTACAGTAGACTGTTGTTCAATCACAGCTCGAGCGAATATCAGCAAGGCTCTCGGTCCCAAGTAGAAGAGTGGGGTACAGAAAACTTGCAGAGGCTATTTGTCAGCCATGCAGGCATCGACGCATTTGGTTGTCGCTCTGATCGTGCTCGTTTTGCAGCTAACATCAGGTATGGGATTAGATTTAAGAAATTATGCACTCTGGTAACTTCTAACTTCGAATCTCTACAAGCTCTGAAACCAAAAACATTTTATCTGAAGTTTCTTGCATTATGACTCAGCGCAATTTACTTTCAAACCAATAAATGAAATCTTTAGGTTTTTAGTACATAATAGTGAATCACGTCTGTATTTTTGATGGCAAGTGTTCATCTTATCTTATGTAGAACAGAAAAGCTGATGGTGGCAATCTGAATTGAAGCGTTTGGCCAACTCATACAAACTTTCTTTTCATACGCGGAACCAATTTCAACAGCGATGTTGCGATTGCTGCTCATGCTTAAACAGAATTTCTTTATTTCAATCATCGCTGAATTGCAACAATGTTAGTGAGATGATAGCGTGATGATAAGCTTTTGATTTCAGCGCATGTACTTGTTGCGTTATGACTTCCATCGCAGCTTGAGGTGAAGCTATTCTTTGATAACTTTTCTCATGAAATTCAAGAAAGGTGGGGGAAAATTCGATCAAAGTCTAATACAAAAATTTTCGCTGAAAACACAGAGAATGAGATAAAAATGAGAACATGATGCATCTCCTAATGTATTATTTCTAAGAATTTAATGTTAATGATAGAGAAACAAAAGAAGTAAATGCGATTGAAAGTTCTGTGAGATGCTCCAATTCAGGTGTGTTGCATACTATTTTCTATGCGAAAATTTACCAACAACTTCTCGTCCACTAAGAAGAATTAACACTCCCTCAAAAATTGACTTTAATGGGTGGTTTACTCAAGTCTTCACGCTGTGTGCAGGCTGCGGACCGCCTGGAACGCGTGAATGTCAACCGGGATCGACGTACCAGAAGGAGTGCGTCGCTTGCGCTTGCAGCAGCGACGGAAAACTCGTCTGCTCTGAAAATGCGTGTCCGCCCCAGGTTAATGTGATGGTGGACGGCGATGCTGCGCTCTACGAACAATACAAGAGTTTTTCGGGTGCTCAGGGGTAGTTCAGGAGTCGCACGGCGGTCGGTAAGGGTGCGGCTGCCCCAAAACTTGAATGAATGCTGACCGAACGATCGAAAAAACTTTGAAAGGGTAGCAAAGATGCGACGAAAAATCATGTCCAATGAAATGAAATGTTTGGTTGAATGTATTTTGAGGAGAAACGAAATGTAATTATGCAAAATTTCAGATTGTATTGTCTAGGAAAAAAATTATGTTATCTAAAATTTTAATAGGAACTCATCATGCTTGGTTTAATGGGCTCAATAGTTTTTGCGTCTAAAACAGTTTTTATATCGGCCTTACCCTTATGAAAGATTGCATGGCTATTATTCGAGGAAACTTAAGTAAATTTTTAAAGAACGATAACATCCTTGTATAACAATAACATTACTCAAATTAACTGTTAAAGCGATATTTCCAGTAAAGAACGTTTACTTCAAATGGAAATTATGTACGCAATATTCTAGGACTTGATAGAAATGCAACGTCACTGTTCAGATATCAAGTGTGTTTGCCGGGTGCAATGTCCGGGTAAAGAAGATGATATCCGAGCCAAGAACTGAGCTTAAAAAGTCGAGTAAGCAATTAGTTTAAGTTGATATGATACTAATGAACTTCTCAATGAACGCAATTGCTTCCGCCATGATGCGTTCATTTCGTTCCGTTACTTTTTGCTCGAATTTTTTAGGAAGGGGATTCTTTTACTCATAAAATGCAATTTAAAAACATTCTGCTCTCGTGTGGGTGTTTTTTTTTTCACTTAAAATTGCACACGAATTTGACCAAAATTTTGTACATTCTTGAGAATGTACAAAATTTGAGTAAATAAGGATGTACCCCAAGTTGATCCATGTCACATCGCGTATTGATTTTTAAATAACCTTTTAATTAACACCAGGATGCAATGACATTCACCACTAAAGGCTACGGCGACTTAGATTAGAACTAAAGGAATTTGACATGTTCTGCTCAAGTACATTTGTGAAGAGATCTTCACGTTTAAGTGGACGCCGCTAAGAAAGTTTCATCATTGAGAAATAGATTTTCAGAATGAAGTTCATGGAGGGATAGATTTTTAGAATGAAGTTCATAGAGAGATAGATTTTTAGAATGAAGTTCATGGAGGGATAGATTTTAGAATGAGGTTCATGGAGGGAAAGATTTTTAGATTGAAGTTCATGACATAATTTTAACTCGCATCAGTTGGCTGTACATGAGGCTATCGTAGTGAATGACACACGTCTGTCGAGCTTCTGTGTTAATTAAACCAAAGGGTTAATATCGAGTTAATAAAAGCAAAAAGTTTGTTTTACCATGGTATTCTTAGCTACGCAGGTTTTCCTTTTTATCCAGAGTAAGATTTCTTAGAAATCTGCCTATTTCATTTACCCCAATAAAACCAAAGTTATGAAGTGAAAGGAAAATGGCTGTTTCATTTTGTTCAACAGGTCGATCCATATCATATCACGCATGTTTTGCTCGAAAGTTTTTTCTAATTAATTCCAGGGTGTAAATTATTGTGTTGAGCAGGTCGAATTGTGGCCAACTTCTTCTTTTTCCCCAAAGTACGAGGGACTGTTCATCCTGCGAAGCTCCGTTTCTTAAACGTGTTTAATCAATGCATAAAATATTTTTCCCCTCAATTTTGATACCGATAGGTGGTGCTTGGAGTCTTTAACGGCGCGTCAAAATAATTTGTGGGCTGAGGATTAAATTAAACACATAGCAATTAAATTAAAAGAGTATATTAAAATATTAAACAAATGAAAATTGCTATCGATAACATAGCTTTTGAAAATACTGATGTACGCATTTTAAATACGGGCAACTTTAAGCAGCTCACTTCAGTTGAGAACCTACTTTTAAGTAAGAAAAGACAAATTTAAGAACTTACTGTAACGATTTTTTGACATATTTCCGCACTAATTCGTTTACCAGCAAATGACACCTACTTGAGATGAGAATAAACTTAAGGTCTTTAATTTCTTCCATAAAAGGCGACAACTCCAAAAAATTTCCGGCCAGATGCACGATTTTCAACGCACAACCGATAAAAAGTGTCACGCCCTGAACACACAACCAAATGCGGCAAGCAAGATGAGAGACCGACGACACACGGCAGTGAAGGCAAACGTTGTTCTGAAATTAAAAAATATCAGTTCTCCTTAAAATAAATCACTGTTACTTTCTAAACTAACTTCTATACATTTCTATACGGGTTATAAAACGATTGAGTTATAGAATCGTTCTCCATTCAGACAAATAATTTTATATTAAAACCATTATTTGCGAAGATAAATCGTGAGAATCGTTCTCAACATACACAAATTATTTCCTACAAAACCCTATATCAAAGTAGAGATATCGTTACCTGCAAGATCCGGAATTGAAATCGATCAATCATTATAATTGACAGCCGTATTTTATAAAAACAAATTGAATCATGTCTGCATGTACGTAAATTGTTCATTCAGAATGCTCACTCTTTCTGCCCACTTGATCCCATGAAAGATTTTTGAAATAGCCACTTCAAGAAACTCTGCTCCAAGCAACTCAAAAATATACGGAAGAGAGATAGGATAACTCCAAACCCAGGACTGTTTGAGCAAACAGATGTCCGGAGAACACAAACAGGAGTTCTGCCGGTCCGGGGAGCGTCTCTCTCACGTACTGCTTGTCATCTGAGTGTGACAAGCAAGCGCCTTGTACCCACAACAATCTAGAACACCGAAAGCAGCGTCCAGTGCGATATTTTCTAGCTGTTCGTCCAAAAGCGCAAGACTGTGTTTGTGTTTCGGAAACTTTCTATCACCATNGTAGCATGATTCTGCTAGATGGAGCGCCCTAGTTATCTCGCTCTTGACCATTTGAGGATGATTTTTATTGCAGCGTAGTCGCTCAATGAACGTTTTGTGGTGAAGCATCTGCGCACCCAACAGTATCGAACTTTTGTGTTGGAACTTTCGTCACTGTGAATTTGCTTGGCCGGTAAGTCCCTGAAAACCAGGAATATACTATAGATCCATGAAGGGATTTGAAAATTTTTCCAAGGTTGCGTGAGACAAGTCTCGTACTCAAAATCTTTCTAAAATTTATACTTTGATTAAAAACTGGAGCAGCATATGTTACTGAAACATGAAACACACAGTCCGTAGAGTTATTGCCAGCTATATAGGCGCCGTGAAGCCCTGAAGACGGTTGTGCGTGTGCTGAATTTGACTCGAGAGGGCAGCTGTCTCGTCTGGATTGGTCAATAAAGTTTTGCAGTACGAAGCCTTCTTAGCAAGACGCAATGATTGTTGCACGGTGGTTAATTGCTATTTTGATTGTTGCCTATTTGGAAGGAGGCTCAGGTATGTGATGAGGTCATGTCATTAAGATTATGTTTCTCTGCAGCAGAAAAGGAAGACAAAATAGTCACAAATATTAAATAATCACATATAAAAAGAAACACTTTTAACGGGTTAAGCAAATTTTCATCCTCATGTGTGTAAACACATTACAGAAAAACACACATTTCATGTAAAAACATTACAGAGATTGATGATTTGCGTCAACTCTTAAAAATTGTTCTATTCATGCTTACTGATTTTATATTCGCGGCACTTCATTGGTTTGTTGTTTATCCTTTGTACAAATGATTACTCAGGTTTTTTCTTTATTGACTTACATAAGGGAATCATCTCATAGCTAACAAAATTGGTGGAACTAGACTGACATCGAATTGGTAGTACTGGAACATCAAATGCTCAAAGCGTACTCATTTTAAATAAATTTACTATCCATTGTGTTTTGATTACTCTGTGCACCAAAAATATTTTTGCTTTCTTTGGCTTTTCCAGTGCACATTTGTACTGTTGCCTTGCCACGGTATTTCGACAAGTTTTTTCGATGGTTTTTTATTTTTTGTCAAAATGATCACTATGTGGAGCTCTCACCGACTTCCAGTATAGTTGAAGGAATTTTGACATACCTGAGGGTCTTCACTCTTTATACAGGCTACTCTTCACTTGATCTGTGTTCCTGTATGATCTCTTACACAGAGGCGAGTCCTCACTCTTTACAAGGTCTCCTTTGTGTTAGAAAATAGGTTCATACAGGAATAGGAGATCTCCAACCCTCTCTGCCTCGGCTCAGTCAAAGGCAAAATTCGGGATCTTGAAGCCGAATCAGAAACTGAGATTCGGCTATACGGATTCTTTTGTCACTGTTTTTTGCTGTCGTCCAAGACCCCACTGAAGTGGAGATGGAAGTTTTGGAATTCACCTATTGCATTTCATATACTTATTTTTCGCAAACAAATGTGGAATATGAGCAAACTTTTTAATGATGTATGCAATGATAAATTGCATTTGTACAGCAAACTTTTTCATGTACTTCATGGTTCAGCTGACGATGTGTGGACTCTGTTAAATATTTTTAGCGGAGTTGATGGAGTGTGCATCAGGTTGTTTAGCATAAAGTATCCAAGTTACTTGATGTGAGTAATACTGATGCAACGCGCAATTTTTCTAATCAGCTCACGATGTCGGGCTTGTAGGGAACCCCGAAAGAAGGATCAGGTCAATAAACATGAAGTCTCTAAATTAATTGATGGCAATAATCATGATACATCGCGAGATTTGTTTGAATTTATCCTGTATGACAGCACAGTCACCACCTGCAATAAAAATTCGGGAAGACAGTCAATAATTATACTCACAAGGCCCAAATTCGTCAAGTTAGTCAGTTAAGATTTAAACATGAATGTGTTAAACCTGATGCTATCAACAAAATGATCTTGTTCGTAAGAAGAGGATAGTTTTTTCTTAGAAATGAGAGTGATGGGAAACTTCCCAAAATGACCTCATTCATAACGGAATAATGATCAATTGCCATCGACGAAGTACGTAAGTAAAAAGTCTCCTGATATGAGGTCGATGCAAGCCTTTAGGTCGAAGTCGAAGCATCTTGTTGACACATTAGAGTCTTGTTGCATTATCCGCACCCAGTTGTAACGCCCACTTCCTGTTGTGACGTTGACACTCTTATGTAACGTTGACACTCTTATGTAACGTTGACACTCTTATGTAACGTTGACACTCTTATGTAACGTTGACACTCTTATGTAACGTTGACACTCTTATGTAACGTTGACACTCTTATGTAACGTTGACACTCTTATGTGACGTTGACACTCTTATGTAGCGTTGACATTCTGATGTAACGTTCTCATCCTATTGTAACATCCACATCCTTTAACATCTGTATCTTCTAGTAACGTCAACATCCTTTCTTAACATCCAAATTCTTTCGTAACGTAAACATTATTTTAAAAAAAACATACTCTGCCCTCTAATTCTACTAATTTTGAACTTGATTCCCGCAATTCACAACTTAGAATAACTGGGACTAAGTTTTATCCATACGAGTTGATTTTCCCATAAAATGATGTGTAACTCGACTATGGACCGAACTGTGTTCACCATGCAGCTGCTGTCGTATTCCAATTCTTGACACTGAAACCCCAAGAATTTAAAAATGGTTTCAAGTTGCCATTGGTATCATTCCCATATTGCTTTTCTGTTGTGTTCTTTGAGTCAGCGAAACCTGTAAACTTTAGAAGTTCCGATCTATGATACTTGTACTCTAGCTGTCGATGTACGAATGTCCTTGAGGTTTCAGCAAAGCAGCATTATTCCGCAGCTAAAATGTACGCCAATCTCTGAATATCTGCACTCTCCGCAGGTTGTGGATCTAAAAATTACGAGTGCAAGCCCGGGTCAAGTTATCACAAAAAATGCGCCATATGCACGTGCAGCAGCGAAGGCAAATTGCGTTGCCTTCAAACCGAGTGCCAAGCTGAAGTGGGCGTCAACTTTCCACGACAGAGCGGTTACTATGACGGTTATCAAGGTTAACCAGGGCATGATTCAGTAACCAACTCTCGGAGGGACTGCAGAATAGCGGCAAATAACCTTCCAAAGATTGTCGTAGTAATCAACGTATGAGGGGATTGTAGAATCGTGGCAAAAGCCCTCCTAAAGATTGTTCCAGTACGATAAGAATTGAAGATCCGTAACAGATGACCTGAAGAATGTTCCATCAACACAAGTTCGATAGGGATTGAAGAATTGTGACAGAAGACGACCTAAAGATTATACCGGCAATCAGTGCGCGATGAAATTGAAGAATAGTGACAAGACACCTCACGATTGTTACGAAAGTAGTCGAAGGGAAACTAGGATGCGTCGAGAAATTTTGAAAACGCTGAATTTGAACCAAATACATGTACGCAATCGTTTTTTAACGAAGAGACAACGACTGCAGAAATCCGCCAAGAACGAACTGAAGTATGAAAGTGCAGTTAGACACGGACGTTTGGTCATCAAAACTATTTAATGATGAGTGTAAACAGCTGTTACAGACACGAACCGAAATAGGGTATTAGCAATTGAATACTATTCGTTTGAGAAACTTATATACTGAGATACTTTATTGTCCTTGACTACCCTGGGATCGAATTTCATGGATAGAGTAATTGTAAAAACAAATCGCACGTTCTTGTTATAGCGAAAGGAAATAGACACAAGAATACGTGTAGTTATCTCTTAAGCCTGCGTAAGTTGTGCGTGGATTATAACGTCAGGGAATAATATTTTTACCATTGCGCTTGTAAATTACGACGTTCTAGTTCAGGAGGCTCCACTAGAATTTAAACAGAATTCAAATCGGATGCTGAATGTGGAAATAACGAATGGCATCATGGGGCAAGAACTTACTTTCAGCAATGTGCAACAAGCAATACCGTCACTTCATTCTTTTATGCCACCATACGTCTTTGAACTGAGAACTTATGAACTCAATATGATAGTTTCTCGCAAAAGTAGATATGCTTATTTTGATCATTGCACTATGTACTGAAAACACAATATTTGTTGTAAAATGAATGGTCTGTAATTTTTAAAATAAAACTTTAATTAGGAATACACAGTCTTTTGCTAAATAGATAAATACTCGAGTTCAAATTAAAAAAAAAATACCAAAGCCATGAAGTAACGTTCTAAAATATAAATCATCGAAGAATTACTTCCAGTTGAACTTGATTCCAAACGTTTCCCGAGGATCATATGCATGCAGATTGTTCCCTGTTTTTCGACCGTTTGGTTTTCAATTCCCCGTTCATCAGCCTCCATTTTTACTTCGTCAATCAGTATCTTGAAATTGCGTTTATGGTTTTAAATGTGCCTAGTTGCTGTTATTGTCATTCTTTGGGTTAGATATTCGATCACATGCCGATTATGATGTTGAAATTAATTAAGCCTGTGCAACTTCGATAAGCTACCGATATGTCAACTTGAGCCTCAGAGTTTCTTTACAAGCATTGATGTAGAGAGAAATTTATATTCATTTGAGTATTGTTGACGCATTTGGAACGACTGTATTACAAATTATGGCTTTGTCAATGTCTTTATCCCAAGTTAATTTTAGTTTTGTATACGGCGCTATCAATCATGGATTTATTTATATTTTCTTCGTTTTTTGTTAAACTGTATTCTAAGCATCTAGTTCACATAGCATTTATGTTCACACATTTGTATTTAGACGGATTTGAACTGAAACTTATGCGTAAAATTTCAGTAAACGGTTCTTCATGAAATGATTCTTTATTTAACACATCCTGCAGTTATACAAAATGTAGTCTTTACACCGTAACGTCTATATTGACGTCTTCAGCTTCATAAATTGTCATGAATGTAATCTTAGACGCAAAAATGAAGTTGTGTGTACCGTAAATTATCGTTTTGCCGTCCACGCTTCACCTTCTTTTGAAGTTGTAGGCTACAAATAAGACTAGATTTGCCCTGCGCTGTGGTGGGACGAGTACGATAAGCATCAGCTTTTTTACGCTTCACGAGTACGGAGTAATTCAAAACCACTTTCTAATTAATGCATGAGCGCTCTGTTTAATCGTCCAGTTTCCAGTGTGGTGTGTTGTGCTGCGTGTTTAGCATCAAGTTAATTATATTTTTAAAACAATTATTCACACGTGGTGAATTTTCGAGCACATGTTCTCTTTTACATGCCATTCAGTCATCATGAAAATAAGGTTGTATCATCAATGCTTTACTGCACATGTAGACAGTCGAAATACTTACGTGACTGATGGAAGGCTATGTTGAGGTTGAGGATGTAAACCAGCATTATAACTTACGAAGTAAAAAGAACTAGTTTTCTATTTGGACTTTGACCAAAACTATAAAAAATGTTTGAATTTTCTGAATGCTCGAACATTAGAGGAAGATTTTTCAAATAAATGTGGGTATGTGTGCGTGTGCATATTTTAAAATATATCTCTGAAAACAGCGATGTGAATTTGAAAAATGGTAAATAAGCAATGCACTTGGCCAATTTCCCGACATAACATTCACATTCAATTGAAACCTATAGTTGCCTTCAACACATGCTACGTGCACCCAAGCAGATGAAATTAGATTCGTTTTTTCCATTCGATAAAGCAAAAATAATCCGTTACTTTCACTATTCTCGAACAGAAAAGCTCCTTGGTTGCTTTTGAACCTTTGAACGATGACCGTTTCTAGAAGCTGACGACCATGTCTCAATGTGAACATCTTTTCTCAGGTTGTGGCAGAAGCGAATCCAGGGACTGCGATCCAGGGACTAAATTTGTGAAAGAATGCTCCGTGTGCACATGCAGCAGCTCCGGCGTTTTGAGCTGCGACCGTAAAAAGGAATGCCAGCGCGGGCCAAATGTTCAACTTCGTATGGAAGGGCCCCCCGATTATTATGGAAACCCTGCCTATTGAAGAAAATGAGCGGTCACCGCAGGACTTAAGCGTAGTGGTCCGAAAGAGTGGTCCGAAAGATGGGTAGTGGTAGGGTAGTGGTCCGAGAGAACTGTGGATACTTGTTTATTGAAAGATTTGAATTGAGGTAGATTCGAAATGAGCATTCGTGCTGTCACCAGACTATTTTAAAACTATAGGATTGTGCACCGAGAGTGCTAGGAATACACTTTGCACGTATATTTTGTAGTGAATTGAACATTTTCAGTTAAATATTGTGAAATTCGAATGCTGAGGAAGATCATACTACGAAACGACAAAATCTTATGGATTTTTATTATACACTGACAAATATCCAGGTAACTTGAAACATTTGTTTAAGATAAAAGGCTATCTTCAAAAATTGCATCACAAATAAAACTTAACGAGCAACTCATTAGGATAAAATAGGATTTGCTGTAAGAGAAGCAATGTTAAAAATTTGATACATGCTAAAATGAGAATGGGTCACACAGAGGCAACATGGAAAACGAAACAAAGCTCACTAAAATACCAAGTTACTATGATACGCCTAAAAAAATTCGTTGTATTCAAAAAAGAATAATTGCTGCTGAGAGAGCAAAAACTGGCGATCTACTCATGATGTGCGCGTAAAAAAAGCATGCATATTTTATGCAGTGATAATAGCTTTGCATGTAAACTTGATGTGTAATGCGTACGTGAGGTTTTTGTTGGGTTATGAACATAAATTCTCATTGTTTCTCACATGTATTTAATGGGAGAAAATTTTTCGTTGATTCATGATTAAAATTGAAATATTTTTACAATTCGTTCCGCTCTTCACAGGCGATGTACATTTTCCTTTATGGGAATAAAAAATGTTACAATTATATATTTAGGAAATAAATTTCCGCTCATTTGAAGGACTTCAAACATTTGAGCATTGATATACAGACATCCGAAACATTCAAGCAGTATACAACCGAAACATTCATGTAGTATACATCCGAAACATTCATATAGTATACATCCGAAACATTCATATAGTATACATCCGACAGCCCGCTACAATCCAGCCTTCAGTTACACGGTCATCTGAGGAAACGCGTTGCGAAGAGAACTATAATCTAATATTCTTATTTTGATATTTTAGGTGCACGCATCGTCTTATATAAATATATTTCAGTAATGACAACAATAATAAAAAAATATTTGTGCAAGATTTTTTGAAAAAGCCACAAAGTTTGTAACATAGATGAAGGATACGTTAAATAAAAGTAAAAAAAAAATGTAAAATAAAAATTAAAGAATACATACAGTTTCTTAACATCGATGAAGGATACATAAAATAAAAATAAAACAAAATAAAAACAAAAATTGTAAAAAAAAATAAAAATACACTGTTTCTCAACATAAATGAAGGATGCATAAAATAAAAATTGATAAAAAATAAAAATTGTACAATAAAATAATAATTTTAATAATACACAAAGTTTCCTAACATAGATGAAGGATACGTAAAGTAGAAATTGATGCAGTTCACGTGAACTATGTACAATAAAGAGTGAAATTGTGCGGTCAACTGAAAATAGTCTTCTAAGATGATGATAACAACATCATTGTCTATGAATACTCTGAAAAGTCGAGTTTAACATCATTGTCTATGAATACTCTGAAGAGTCGAGTTTACACATCTTAGGGTAACGAAAATAGAGTCTATGCAAGTTCCTAAAGAAATAATAGATATGACTTCTCCACTATAAAAATTACATAATTAGGGGATTTTATTATTAAAAGGAGAACGTACGCTTACGATGCTTGTACGTACAGGATGTTGAACACGAACATTATTGCAGAAATTTATGAACATAAACAGGGGCCTTAATTCAACACATTTCAGTACAATTTCATATTTTTGAATTTATCGCTGGATTTACCGCTTATCGCTTTAAAATTTATCGCTTTATCGTTATAGGACATAGCGAAAAAATTATAGCTTTATCGTTATCGCTTTATCGCAAAATTTATCCCTGCACACCTTTGCAAATAACATCACATGGATATAGTTTCGGTATGTATCATTATTATTAACATTACACGGGTATATCAATACAGAACTTCTGCTGTGATTTAAATTTTTGCCTTGCGTTTATTCACGTTCTGGTACTGCCCTAAACATCTTTCACGAGTGTAAATGAAAATTTCGAGAATTAATTATGAAATTGTGAGTCAGATTTCGCTACTTTTTTAAAATTAAAATGTTCACTTAATTTGCAAACCCATTTCTAAAATGAAGCAAGAAAAGTATTTTTGCTCATTACTGTTCAGTCGTTAACGATTGAAAACATAATTCAAAGTCATTCCTGAACGCTTCTTAGAAGTTATTCACATACATACATGGTAAAATTAACACAGAAAACAAAACAAAAACATTCGTATTGATTACTCCATTGTAACGATCGGGCTTTAGAAATATGCTTTCAGCATCTTAACGAAAAAATAGTTATTGAACTTAGCATAAGTTCTGTGAGTATCAAAGTTGCCGTCTGACCTCTTCAACCGTCTTCTCGGTTGCTATGAAAAATCACCAGAGGAGCTGCCCATGCTCCGACGAAAATACCACGGATGAAACGGATGCGGTACGCGAAATCCATGCAAATGTGCGTGAGAAAGCATAGTGATTAGTCTTCTAAAGCACCAGCTTTAACTACCTGATAACATGGAACTTAATGTCATAGCTAAATTTTCTAATGTCAGAATGAAAACCTGAAAATTACAGCTAAGATTAAATTACAAAGTACATTCCCTAGTTTCGTTTGTTAGAACACTCGCTTATCATGGACTGACATTAAAATCATGTCATTTTTATAAGCAACAAAAACTTCATGTCTGTATTACATGAGGCACGTTCACACTAAAGTAGCTGAAACACAAATATTTTTATTCTTTATTTGTTAATAGCTCCGGTATTAAAACCGTGTTTTTATAATCTTTCCAACCAAAGGGAGGAATGGAGTAAAAATTCAAGCTCATTGGGACGAGAGTTTACTACTTATCCCTTCAAAGGGATAAGTAGTAAACTCTTTGCTACAGTCACCAAAGGAGCTGCTCGCCCCAGAAAATTTACCATTTCGGGGTTTGAACTTCCGTCAATCTCGCAAGAAAGAAAAAAGGAGAGAAGAAAGAAGAGAGAAGCAGTCTATTTTACACTGGTTTCAAACATGTCTGAACACAAAGGTCCTTAGGTTGGCAACCGTATATGGGCGTGATAAAATCCAATGTCAATGTTTGTGCAAAAGAATAAGAGAAAAGCACGGAAATGGATTCCCATAGTTATGTTATTTTAAGCCCAATAATGCGTATAAATGAGATGTAATAATAAAAAGAATAAAACACTTTTCCCCTACAGCAAAGATATTTCTAAATGAGCTCGCTCTATGAGACCACGTTTGAGTTACCTATTACGGCATGATGGGGAATCTTCAAGCTAAGAAACCTGTGCTTAAAATGCACTTTGGGAAGCAAGGAAAGAAAAACTTATTTACTTAGAAAAAACTGACTCATGAATTGAGATACATAATGGATACAATTTAATTTATTTTAGGGTTCTTCGACAGAGGAATTTTCTCTTGCGTCGTAAAAAGTATTGTTAAAATAATTTATTTGCTCGCTTGGCGAAGAGCGAAGATTTGTGTCGTCAGTTACTTGTACATTCCTCATAGGTCCGAAATCCGTAGCGTTGTCTTCGTTTATGGAATAAGGAATATTCGTATCGTTCGTAATATTTCTTGGAGGTTTAAAATCATATGAGTTGTTTTTGCTTAGGGAATAAAGAAAATTTGCGTCGCTCATAACATTTCTAGGAGGTCCGAAATCCGCAGAGTTGTTTTCACTAAGCGAATAAGGAAGATTCGCGTCTTGTGTTACATTCCTTAGAGTCTCGAAGTTTGTAGCGTTGTCTTCGCTTAGAAAATAAGGAAGGTTCGCATCTTCAGTCAAGTCCTCAGGAGCATCGTCGGTGCCTGTAGAGTTGAAGATCATCGAGACAAACCTCGGCAACGCAGAACCTAGAGACATAAAAAAACTAATTTAATAAATGCAGGAAAAAAAAATTCTAAATGAGTCACTAATCGATCTCTATATAAGGTAGAAATCCGTAATTCATGAAATAAGCGGAATCGAAGGAATTTTTTTTTCAGTCAATAAATAAATCTATAAACAAAAAACAATAGATACATAAATTATAAATAAGCATTTTAACCATAAGACTAGGGCAATCAGGCTCCTAAAGAAGAGCCATTTCAAGTTGACACAAATTTTCACATTCAATTTATTTTTTAGATGGCAGGAATTCATTATTAAACACTAACTCTAACTCTAACGCTCGTAGATAATAACCTTTTGTTTTGAATAAAATAGTAACTGTTATGATTCATCAATTTGAATTTTTCAAGCTACCATTCATAATATTCTACAAGATTTTGAAAAAATTGTATTTTTCATAAGCTTCACCTAAGGAGCGATCTAACGGCTAACTAACTTATTTAGTCTATCTTACACGCCTTAGTGAAGTAGGATTCTGCTTGCAGTAGCACTCTGACTATCACTAGATTCAGAATTGACTGACATTTCCTGAACTTGACAATCAGGGGTCAGATTTGCAAGCAATTTATGTGGTTGTAGCAGTACAGCTGGCAGAAATATTTTTTCTGTCGGCTCAGCTACATGTTTTCCCGCGTCAAAATTCCCAAGTTTAAATTCTTTTAAAGAAATCGAGTACTTTACACCTGACAGTCTTAAAAGGCTACTCAAAAGCAGTAATTTTGCATGCCCAAACAGCGCGTTGCGTAGCCAAGTCGACGGAAGAACTTTGCTACCGGCAACGACGACCTGAATTTGAAAATTCGTTTCTTGAAACCTGGATAACGTCCAAGTCTTATTTTTTCACCGGGCATCTATGATTTTAGCCGCCCAAGTATACCTTCTGCATCGGGTGACATATTCGTTTAATTTTTGCTGTCCGGGGATACTGAAAAATTATAAATGCAATGGGGAAAAGTCAAGACTGTGGCTGATACCCACCAGAGCTGCCAAAGCTCGTGTCGACGTCGGCGAACGTGGAGCCTTTGGGACAGATTAAGGTGCCTCTCTCGCTGCAGTGACACATCATACACGCGTACTGGTACACGTTGCCGGGTGTGCACATCGTCTGGAAGGTGTAACTCCTGTCGCATCCTGCGAAAACCGTGAAAAAGGCTGAGCATTTCGAATGTATTCGTAAAGTACAGGAGAATTGCACTGGCATGTGA
This sequence comes from Platorchestia sp. MABIK, assembly GCA_014220935.1. Lineage (NCBI taxonomy): Eukaryota > Metazoa > Arthropoda > Malacostraca > Amphipoda > Talitridae > Platorchestia > Platorchestia sp. MABIK. The sequence goes on along the minus strand of JACJUY010008314.1, from coordinate 19,319 downwards.
AATTGAAATTTTGCGTAGAAACATCTTTGTTGATCGATTGGTCATTACAATCATGTTGTACGAATGGTTCTAAGATTTCTTAACCTAAGGAGAGGAAATGGGTGAATGAAAAGCAAGCTAAGTGCGTAGAAGAGTTTCTCCTCTTCTCCCTTTGCTATCATCACTAGAGAGCTGCCACATGATGAAAACACAGCGTCTACCTAACTGGGATCGAACCAGGGTCTTTCTTTAAAGGTTGATACTGAAGCCACTCGCTGCGGAGAAGAGAAACAGTTCACCTTTGAACTCTAACATTAAAAAGCCTGATATTCTACCGACTAATCCATCCTTATACCAAGGTTATCTAATATTGCATCATAATATTGCATGGAATTCTGTACGAATATTGCTCAGGAATTACAAAGAATTGGAAAGTTGGAATGAAATTGAGAAATTTGCATGAGACTCACACGTGCAAGTTGTATTGGAATTACACACATGTGTGGGAATGCAACGTACATATTCAGTAAGACAATTGAAAAGGAATAACATAGAATATGGCATGGGAATTTTAAATCTAGAATGCCGAAATTGCAGAGGTTAAGGCTGCAGTGCTCTTCGACTGATTTTTTTTCAGTAATTCCGTATAAACGCAATTTGGGATGATTACTTTCAATTAATTTCAGAGTTCTGAGACTTCGTGGTTTTCCTATTCGCACCAAGGTCGCTAATATTCGCGGCAAGTTCTCTAATATTCGAGGTAAGGTCTCTAATATTCGCGGTAAGGTTTCTAATATTCGAGGCAAGATCTCTAATATTCTAAGCATATTGTTTATGAAATATTCTAAGCATATAACTTAGGCTAAGGAACTTTGTCGTCTATGAGAAGATCCCTTAAAAAAATCATTCTCAGCACTCTTGCCTCTGAAGTCTCGCTTCTTCCAAAGAACTGGAGTTGTAAATTTATCGCTCTGAGGAAACTTCAGCTCCCGAAGGCAGTGTCAAACCAACAACGTCGTTAACATCGATTTTTTGTTTTTTATTAAAAAATTTAAGGTCTTCTTTCGTATTCTAAATGCACACTCATAGGCATCATCAGATGTCGTCAAGAAATCACGTTGAAGGATGGAGCAAATCTCGCCGAAAGGGTGTATAAATAACTAATTTTCGGGAGTTCTCAGGATAAAAGAAATATTGTCGATTTCTCTGGGACGTATTTTTCTGCATCAACACTCCAATATAAGCAACAGAAAACACATGTTGCCCGCCATTCTCCTCGTTATATAAGTTTATACGCACCGTGCTGTGCATGACTAAGTCACAAAAAGCGCGTGACATGGCGCCTAGCTTGTCAGAATGTGTAGGGTCTTATCCACAGGCATGCGTCCAATAACGGGATAGCGTGTTGCATTCCGGGATTTTTAGTTCTACTAAAAGTTTTGAATTTTGAAAAGTAACGTGAAAACATGAACTTGTCCGTGATTCCTAACCATACATGGTGCAGCACATAGCGTAGCCAGGTCCACTTGGGAAAACTTACGCTACAACGACAACGACATATACTGTTCGAACATCTAACCTCTGCTAGTTCATGCAGAGAACATACGAGTGAGACACAGTTGTCTAATGACTGTATTTCTAATGGTCATTTGAGTGAGTAAGTGCTTCCAAAATCAAAAAGTAAACGACAGGATGCAACCCCATCACTTCTCTTAAAATTTCATTTGATTTATATTTTTTTGCAATGAACTTATAACCTTGAATTTTCCCTTCAAATCCATATTTTCTTCTTAAGAGCTCAAAATATTATTTCAAGAAAGAGTGTCATATAAAGCAAATTTCAATTAAAAAAATTAACGTTGAAATTTCAATGTTTTTGGAGCATTTTCGAACAAAATTGAAAGATATTTTCGAGAAATACTCTTTGTTTTATTTTTTATTGTAAATTCCATTGTCTACAAGAGTTTGCTAGCGTAAACAGCACCTGTCGGTTAACAGAAAAAATATTTTCTCTTTGCCGGGCGAGAAAAAAATATCACTCGAGTATGCATTTACATTTACTTAATTAGTCATGAAAGGTTTTTCCTCGCGGTGTCTTTCAAATATTAGGGTATAATTATGTAGTTCGAAAAAAATCTGGGAGTTAACTTTATTTTAAAAAAATACAGCAATGGAAAATTTTCATGCCTAAAACTTTGGTTTCAATGTCGTTGTATCGAAAAAAATATCCACGGCACTAGAGAGAGGAAGTATTCTCACTCAGAGTAGAAGCCAGTGCTGCGCTTCGCTAGAGCTCCCAACCAGCTGAAGAAGAGACATAGTGTCTCATCAGTGAAGTAGTCTCGTTCCTTGGCAGGTGAAAAAGATCCCAGTTTCCAGTTTACATTTTTCCCAGTTTCCGGTGCAGGATGAGATGATCCGACCGGTGAAACAAGCATTCCAAAAACGGCACTCTATGCAATAATAAAAACACCCACAACTGTGAACACCCGCAACCACTTTGTTTGACTTTTGTAAGTTATTTTAGAGTACTCAGCTACTGTCCATTTTTTGATGAGGTGTTAAACAATAAGCATCTGCTAATTAAGTTTCAAAAAATTTCACAAAATAATTCAACTGCTGATCAATGCTTCTAGGCGTCGAATCAACAATTTTCGAGGAACAAATTGAATTTTCTACATCTCTATGAGACTGTAGCTTGTTGGTTTGAAAGAGTGAAAGTAATATTTCTTTATAAACAGCAAAATATTTTGTAATATCTTGACTCTGATCGATCAGTTCGCAAAGACCAACGCTCATTTCTTTGACGTCTGTGTTCTCTATCGGACAAACAGTAACTGGGATTGACTGCTCTGATATGATTCTAAATTATCAGCAGGGGAATCAGCAGGGGAATTGAGTGAAGAACAAGCTTATTGAATTGAAGGGTTTCCCCTACAACTTCTCCTACGCGTCTTTTCCTTTTTCTACAATCACCCAAGGAGCTGCTCTCTCTGATGAAAGTACCGAGCAATTGCAGGGACCTTGACTCGAATTTTTGTCATTTTCATTGTGAGTTTAATTCTCTGTTGCGCGGAGGAGAAGAAGAAGAGGAAGAGCGTTGGACATTACTAATTGGTATGTTCAGAAAACACCATTGCAGGGTAAATGGTGACTCGACGCATTACATTAGGGAGGAACTTGCAGATAAATAACGTAATTGCGTCGTAAGGCAAAGGAAATCATACACGGCAACAATCAAACCTGAGTTTCATTTGTCTTTTGTGCACGCAGAATGTACTGAGCAGTTTCAACGCATATGTTATTTGTTATATAAGTCATAAAACATTCCTAACAGCTCAATTACAATGAAAAATTGAAATATTCTATATGTCACCCTTGTAATTTGTCGTTTTCCCCTTTGTTCAATATTTTTACCCACGCATCAACGACGTGCGATCGAATTACATCCATACAAGCAAACGAAGCTCACATCAGTTTGTTCACTCGTCGACATAACCGAGTGTAGTTCATTAGGAATTACATAGCAAATTTCACCCAAATTCCAAATATCAATGAACCCGCTCAAAGAGAATCAAAGTAAATCATTTCCTAAGCGAACATTTTACAAGAAAATAAAGTAAATATTTTAACGTTGCTCTACAACGAGCCATTTTATGAACACCGCAAAAAATTACGGCTGTAAGTACTCTCCTTGAAATTTGTCATGGAATGTTTCCCCCATCCTAAATCAAAACACTGAATTTTCTCATGATTTTCAGTCTGCAATGGGGCGAACCTACACAATGTATAAATAACTCAAAATAATCGTTGCATTTACATCCATGATAATCCATGTACGGTGAGTGGTAATCACAACGAGCGGAGAGCCCAGACATCCTTCTCAATAATCATAATCTCCAGTGTTCGGGAAGAAAGTTCTGTTGCAGGGATAGGAGCACTTGAGTTCTCCTTCAGAGTTGCAGACGCACACTTTGCAAGGCTCAACGCTAGATTTGCCTGGGGGACAGTCGGCGAATTTCGGGCGAATTCTTTGACAACCTGAAGGTAACAATGCCAAGAACTTTAAGCTGCCCTGACACTGTAGTATAGTCTGTCCTATAGAGTCATGTGTGCATTATCTTCGGCGAACTTCAGCTTACAAGAATAAAAATAAGGCCTAGATGTTCGACTGAAACGATGTTTGATTCACTTTATTCAAGTTGTTTTAAAAATATGAATGACTGAGACTTACTTTAATCCTTGGAAGTTAACTCAACAACTGAACTAACTCAAGGATCCCCTATAATTGAAAAATTAAAGCATGTCTTTTGAAATTTGACTACATAAACTCATCAAGAGCGATTTGCAGTATGTAAATTAACGAAGTCTTGCACTCAATTATTCAATACAAAGATAGTGAGCATACCACTGTTGTTGAAGAAATGTCAGATACAAGACATTAATCAGAATTTTTGTTATTAATTATCAAACTATCCACCATGCAGCCCCCTATCGAGCAATCCACCACACATGTGTGTGATGGATAGTTTGATATGATGGACAGTTGATCGTTTGATAGAGTGTGGTGGAAACTTACATCAGCATTTTTTAACAAATTCTACACAAAATTTTGATAGTCGAGTAGCTATGTAGCATTTGGAGCATTGAAACGACGCAGAAATAAATTTTTCAGCTTCGCTTTCGCACTCGAGGTCAAATTGTGTTCCTGGGACAAAAGTTCCTATCGATGTAAAAGATACTTGTTTTCACACGGTTACCTAAGTGAAAACCTCATAGCTGTGATGTATAACTTTTTCAAAGTACTTGTCGAGTCCCTAACCTGACCTTCATTCGAGGCAAGCTTAATAGTGGTCACTTTATGTAGGCCTGATGCTCATGAACATAACTATTTTCATATTTTGCGTTTTGAACGAATATTTTTTGTTATATTTTGACTATGAGAAGAACTAGATAAGAAGCATCTGTTGCTACTTCATGAAGTTACGAAAACATACAATGAGCAGAACTATTAAACTATTACAAAACTAGTGCGATACGCGATGGAATCAAGATATCCTAAACTTTTGCTTTTGAGTTATCATACAGAAATCAAATGACGACAAGTGTTTATAATGATAAACAAATTTGAATGTGAAGAGTATGCCTCACTTTGGGTTTAATAATTAAACAAATTCATAGTACGTATTCGTATAGGTATATTCACCAACAACCTTACTATATAGAATGGATGGGTAAACAACATTTGTATTCTTCATGGAATCTTACACGAAAGATAACCAACATTATATCATGAAAAGCAAAGCCAGTTCAACAAATTTAAATTCAATTTCCCGCCCCCATCACATACCTGAAACTCCTTCTAAAGTAATAATAACTAGTATGATCATCCACTCATGCAAGCCCAACATTGTGGTAGGCGGAGGAATGGATTATCTAAGCAGAATTAGTTTGTGATGCGGAGGCCCGAACTAACAGTCAACTTGACCACCACAGCTGCCGCAGAACGCGGGCTCACAACGCGGCTCAGCTCTTATATAGCGGGCACAACCACGAGACAGAAGGGGGCAAGAGTGTGAGGGTCGGAAAGGGGCTAAAATGAGTGATGTGGTCCCGTGTCCAATAAAATGTGACTGTGATATTTTGAAAGACCTATTTCAGCGCCAGAGATGCAGTGTAGAAATCGCTATATCTTCGTAAGCGAGGCAGATTCTTAAAATGATCCTACGTTATCTCACGAGCCACAAAAATAAGAAGCATTTACCGCATTTCTATTCAAGTTCGTAACATATCGTGACTTCACCCGATTTGATAATATGTTACGAACTTGAATAACAAACGCGGTAAATGCTAGTGATTTTTTGTGGCACGTGGATATTTAATTGGCAATTTTGACTAGTAAATCGTCTTAATCTTTTGTTGTACCGCCAGGCAGCCCTCGCTACCTCGCCCCGGAATCTTCCGCACGGTCGAATGGAACAGCTATATACACTCGGAATAAGGAAACGATGCATGGATAAAAGAGATTTCAAGGAGATCCCTAGTGCTCAATGAGCACGCATTTCATTTCCGTGTATTAAAAACTAAAAATACATTCTATAAGCAACAAAATATTAGTGAAAAATGAAGAGATTCACGAAGATGCTCCAGTAAGATGTTTTCGTTGTGTCACAGTAGTTCATTCCTCCTACATTTTACCTGAAGACAGAAGATAGCTGCGAGATGATTCATGAATCAAGGATGCGTTGAATCCCTCGAAGCAACAAACATTCTTCATGACGTAGGGTTTTTTTTGCACGCTCAAATGTTTTTGCTGTCGAGTACCGGGCTGTCAAATTAGCCTTTTTCCGGCTGAAATCAACAAATTTTAGGCAAAATTAAAAAAGAGCAAAATGTATAACTTTGTTCTTGAGAAACCATTCTATCATTCCTCCTGCAACGTTCCTGTTACCTCCGTCTTTCATTCAATTTTTCCTGAAGCACTTTTGGTCCCCAATTGTCTCAATCTGATAAAACGTCCAAATCTTGAAAAAACGAAAGCTGCACAGTGCGATAAATTCTACACTCCACCTCTTTCACTTCATTCATAATTGTTCGCTTTCAAACCCTATCACTCCTTAAATACTCTTACGTAATAACGAATCTAATAAGCTTGCTAATTTTCCAAAAAATCTCATCTATAAAGCTAGCTTTTCTCTTCCCTAGTACAGCAGAACAACTCAATAATGATAACACTAAAATTTTCGGAAGTTTACCACTGTCCCAGAAATTTGCGTAGATAAATCTTGCTTACTTCTTCCCTCCTTCGACTGGAAAAAGCCACAGGAATGACACTGTAGCATGAACGCCTCTAGAAAGAAGAGCTCCAAATATCCCTATCCATTTCAAAGCTCAGGTGTCTGAGGTCCAGCTTCTACTCATCTTTTTCATTACTATACTGCCACGTTCCTCAGTGTATAAAAATTTCTCATTCTCGTCATCTTTTCATAAACTCAACATTCACTTCTCAAACATCTTCAATCCAATGTTACCTTATCCTTACTTTCAAGAGCACAAACTCTTAATTTCCTCTTGTTGCTCACACTTTACAATTCACTCACTAAAATCAACTAAGCCTCCTCTGATTCAGGTATGTATTATTGTTGTGTTAATAAAGAATTACCTGGTCTGATTATGTGCAACGTTATTCACGCTAATAAATGCAAAACTTATACTTTAACCTTTTGCTTCCCAACACTCAAATAGTTAAGGGAAAAGTTTTTTAAGATAAATGCAGTCATTACCCTGATATATCAACAAAATTGCTCAGGCATGTTTTTTTTCCGTATAAGCAGGTGCTTACTTCCATTTTAAATTGAAAAAATTTATGCTTTAAAAATGTGTGTTTCGACGCCAAAAAAATGGTCGAAAAATCAGAGAAAAAATATCCATTTAGTTTTTGCTTAATTTTATCTATAAATACATGTACGTATGAAAAACTTGCTCAAGTTAAATATAAAAAGTATTTAATGTATTCCACAGACCATGAAGCTTACACTGAGTGGATATCAATAACAAAATGCACGAGTCAAACTTCTGGAATATCTAAAAACATAGTTGCAGGAATTGTATTAATTGCCCTAATTTTGTCATTTAGTTCAAATTATTTCCCTACTAGTTGAATCACCTTGAAATTTTGTCAATTTACCTAAACTGGAAGCCCTAGCCATCTGGGAACTGGAGTTCCAGTCGGGAGGCAAAGGGTTGAAATCATGCACTCGTAGCTCGACCCCAACGATGACATCTCAGAACCTTATCACTATCCCACAGTTCGAAACGCGCATTCAACGCTCTATCAATAGATTCCAAATATTTATGTGTATACCCTCAAGTGCAAAAAGACTCTTAGTAGTATTCCGTAACTTTTTTCCACATCATGTACATATAACTTCTAATCAATTCCTCCATCAGCACCTCAACTTTTTTCGAATTCTTCACTGTGCCACCAAGTAATCCACGTGCGTTCATATAAGATTAAATTTCTCACTACCACTCGCTCTTTCACAGTTTTCATTCTCCCAATTGAAATAATTACAAGGGGATTACGGCAGATTGATTGTTAGCTAGTACAGGTGCAGGTAGATCGGTAATCAAGAATATTTGCAACGAAGATTTTTTTAGAATTTATCCCTTTTTTAATTCTTGAGTGCCCTGAAAACACCTAAACCTATTTTGATGGGAAGAATTTTACGACAACTCACTTTCTAGTGAATAGAAAATGAATCGTTACATTACGTCAGCTATGAGAGCAGTTTTACCATATACGTCTGCAAGGTCTGAGGAGAAGGTTGAGCGTATAAACTGAAACACGTGCGAATTGCACTGCATATGCTTGCTTTCAGTTTTTCCGAATGTTTTCAAATGTGATGGAAACAAGCTCGGTCTGCCATTCAACAATTGACTCAGAGCAGCACCTCAGGTCATTGGATATAATCGAGACTTCATCGCAAAATTCTCCAATTGGTCTCAAGTCTGAGAACATCCAATTGCGACGTGTTAATGTCAGACTTCTTATTATGTTAAAGTCAACGAGGCTTATTTGATTTTGTACCAAACTAATCTGAGCAATGCAGCACTCACTCTTTATATCTCTGAACGTGGCTCCCCTCTGGTAAACTTTAAAATAATGAATAAGATTGTTTTAGAAATTATTTCAATAAATATAACATCATGCTCTAGTACATTAACCCACCAGCATGTAGAATACATAAATAACACCGAAATTATTTTTGATTTCTACACGTTCCAGTCTCTTGCGAGCCACGTGCTCGAGCCACGTGGCCTGCGAGCCACGTACTCGCAGTGGTACAGTGGTTAAGGGATCGGCCTTGTATGTTGGAGACGAGGGTTCGTATCCCGGCACTGGCGCGGCGATTTTCCCCGTTGGGTATAAGGGAGAGCTCAAGCACAATACCCCACTCAACCCAGGTGTCGAAAATGGGTACCGGCTTCACGGGGGAACCGTCATGGTGTCCTATTTATATAGTGTTAGTTACAAGACATTTGAAAAACCAATGCTTAAGAACATATGTATCAGGCTTGATTGGAAATAAAGCATCCTAAGATGCCGATGTTTGTTTTTGTTTTTTGTTTAAGGCCCATGAACTCTTTGGTACACTATACAGCTCACTGAAAACTACGCACCGTCGTAGAATTGAGCTTCTTTATTCTAAACTCGTTGTGTTGAGAAAGGGAAAGAAATATTGTTTTAAAGATGCCGCAATTTTTATTCATTCGTGCACAGTTGTTCTTTGAGGTAATCCTAGGGAATGCTTATCAATAGCGGTAATTGTAATAAAAAAGGGAGATTAGCAATGCTTCAGAAGAAATTCTTCTAACGCGCAGAAAATCGCAGAAAAAAAACGTTATGACAGTATGGAGTTTCAAAGTCTGTAATAATAATCTTTACACTATGTAACAATGGCTTGCTGCCTTACAAAGATGAAATATACAATATTAAATCTGAGTAGTGGTTATCGAGCAATGCAAACTCTAACTCTGTAACGTATTTGCATTTAGGTACTAATATCTTTTATATATTTTTTCAATGTATACTCAGATGAGCTGCAGGCCGTAAGGCATGCGTTATTTAGCAAAAATGTAATTAGTTTCCGTGATTGTTCGTTTTAGTGAAATTGAGTGAGAATGTTTTGAATGCAGCTAAGTAGGAGAGCTAGATAAGCTTTTTTTCGTTCATTCCTCACAGGAGTCGATGGATCTCTCACAAACTAATACACTTCTGCAGTTGAAGCTTCGGCAGGATTGTAAAATGCAGCGTTCCTGGTTGTTTAGAGAATATTCCTACTTGCTCATTCTTATTCTGTCATATTTTTTGTAATTAGCTCACCGGGTTATTTAAGAAAATTTTATCAATATCAATAAACGTGAACCGTTTTAATTCAGAAAACAATTTTAATCGTTATTGTGTGAACGCTGTATTACCTACATCAAGCAATAATATGTCTATGAGTTAATTCGAATGGCAGGATCGGGTACGAAAGCAAACTTTTGCTTCGATATCAGAAGAGATTTTCATGCCCTACTCCCATCGACAGTAGGCTGTGAGGCTGGCAACTAATTGGAATTCAATAAAGAAATTAAACTGTTTTTACGATCAGAATCAATTGCTGTAAATTGATGGCAGGCATCTAATTGGAATTCGATAGAGGAACTAAACTGTCTTCACGAATAGAATGAATTGCTGTAAATTGATGGCAGGCAACTAATTAGAATTTATTAGAGAAACTAAACTGCCTTCACAAACAGAATAAATATCAACTAATTGATGAGATGCAGATCATTATTTCACTAAAATGATGTGATCGGGCGACCTGGGTGAACATGCAGCCTTGAGCTACGTATGGAGAAGCCGACTAAGTAACTGTAGCTCCTACGAGTGTGGAGTTCTATCCCTAGCGCTAGCTGTCGACTTCTCCACGAGGGCCCGGCTGTGTCAACTGCACCTCAGGTGCAAGAGAACTGAAAAGCCTCACTTTTTGGATTAATAATGAATCCTCAACCTAGAACGGCTACCTGGGGGTCCGGGTGAAAAAGGTTAAGAAATGTTTTGTTATTTTAACAATTGGAATGATATAATTTCAATAGGTCGATTCTTGGAAAATCTCAAGCGTAAGATGAAAAAGAGAACCAATGTTAGAATATAAATTGTTTATTGCCCATGTTTTGCAATTTTTAAATTCCATATTCAGTACTGAAATAGGAAAAAAGAAGCAATTTAAACAAAAAGACACAAAAAGCATGATAAAATTTTTTTGAAAGGTGGCAGTTTTTCTTAAAAGATTTTCATCATTATTCTAGTCACAGTTTCTGATTTAGTGTCGTTGATATCATCATTCTATTTTTTTACTGGATATCATTGATGTTATTGTGATGTTTTTACTCTCGTTGATTATCTTAAAATCGCAATAATTTTCACAAAAAAATCATGATAACGGATATTTATGTTGCAATCGTGGCATTGCCGATATATGTATTACCATCGCGATATTACGGAAATTTTTATTGCCATCGTGACATTAGGGATATTTTTGTTGTCATCGTGATATTAGGGATATTTTTGTTGTCATCGTGATATTAGGGATATTTTTGTTGTCATCGTGATATTAGGGATATTTTTGTTGTCATCGTGATATTACGGATATTTTTATTGCCATCGTGATATTAGGG
>JACJUY010008312.1:25545-36912 GCA_014220935.1 Platorchestia sp. MABIK | reverse complement strand
TTTTCTGCGGTAAAGATGGTGAAGATCGAATTTAAATGTATCAAACCGTGTGCGACAAATATCGTACATTTTTATGTTTGTTAATTCATGTATTTTTGGATTGAGTGATCTACATTTCCTACACGACAGCGATAACTTATTGCAATTTCTTATCTTCGATTCATTGAACTTTTTATATTAATACACGCTCCGTGTTTAGTTTCGTTCACGATTGAATACACTGTATTCAAATGATTAAAGTTTAGGTCAATATCTTCATATATATCAACATGAAAAGCCAATTAAGTCAGCTTAGAGAAAATAGTATACAACTTAAAAGTTAACAGATGAATAACTGATCACGAAACAACTTTCATTGTCAACTGGTACTGGTTACGACACCCAAATGTTGACTATTTCCATTACACGAACTGTAACTATACACAGCATAGATGACGGCAACCTTCATGATTGAGTCGTATTTAACAAGATCCTTGCTTTCACCGTGTGAAGGCCCCATACTCAAAGACATTTCAACTTTGAGATTGTGTGTAAGCTTACATCAGTTTAAAGGCTAAATTTTGACTCAAGCAGCTGCATATTCATATTTGCGACTGTTACAGACAATTTTTTCCAGTTTTTAGCTTCGAAGAACTGTTGATGGTGAAGGTAATGAGAACATTCTCCGCCGTTGATTGAAGCCAGCTAGTTGCCAGTCTCAATGACATTGGCTGTAATCTATTTATAGAGTATAATGTCCCTAATTTTGTCATTTAGCTTTATTTCATGGAAAAAATCACCTGTAATTGGTCAGAGCTATAATAGAATTGAGTTAGAAGTGGATTAGCGTTGAAACCCTTATACTGGAATATTTAATTTTTCTCGACAAAATTCCTTTTCCCTTGCTAGAAAATAAGCAATACTTATCGCCTTATATTACTTTAAATAGATTACATTTTGCTCTGCTGGCATGGTACTATTTATTTCATATAACATTAAAATCATATTGCACGTAGAGTCTGTGTTTTCCATGGTGTTCATATCAATATTCATTGATTTTTCCTTTATGTGTGACATGTATTCATATACGCTCCTAAACATCGGGTTGACTCACTAAGGAACTTCTCTTCGTGTTTTCCCTCAGTCTTTTAATGCAATCAGAGACGTAGCTAGTGTAATACCTATTATAGTTTCAGTATCAGGTAAAGACCTCTCGGTTAAGAATCATTGTGAACTCAATGGAAAAGCAGATTTCATGTTTTAACTTTATTAGAAGTAATCTGTTCTCTTAATCTCTGTCATCTAGTGAATACGGGTAGCACTGATCTATCATTTCATGTGAAAATTTATTTTACTCCTTTTGATATCAAACGTTTAGGCTAGGGTTGCGCGACTATTCTTTTCTCAGTTTTGATTCTCATGAATCTTTCATTTCATTGTGTCATGCTTAAAAACGGTTGCACTTCTTTCTTTGGAACTGTGGGTTTTTTCCAAGTTCCTCCCACACGTACATTTCAATATTAAATTATGAACGATTAATTTCGCAGCCGTTTGAGACCGTGTCTATAATTGAGCCACTCCAGTTTAACGATATCCATCAGTGTTTCGTTTCCAGTACAAAGCCCTGCCATTCCAATAAAGTTTGACGTGGAGACAGTCGCACCTAGGTTGCATAATCCTGTCTTTCCCTGAACTGGGAATCACCACAATCCGTTCGTAGCTATTGGTAAGACTTTTCATTTAAGGCGTGACTGAGCGAATGAAATCTGCATGACTCCCATCGCTAATGATTTATTTCATGTCCTCCGGTGATGTGTACAGAGCTAGTGCAATTCTAAAATAAAGATTAAACTTTACATGCAAAACATGTTGGTGGTCAGCCCTTTTTATTTTTTGAAAGATTTGGCAGCTTATGCTTATGTGTTGCATAAGCCTCCGGTTACCGTAAGTTCTTTATGAGTAAATTACTATACTGCCGTTGATTTACGAATATTTAGCTTTTACCAAGAAGAAGATTCTTCGATTTCTTCATATGCGGAATACCCTGTATCACTGCCTGGACAGGAGGTTTTATAGTCGTATGCCATTAATTAATGCAATGTGTCTTTAAAACGTGAATTTAATCGTGACACCCTTGCCAACCTCGTGCTCAGCAGCTCCGTGATATCCTTTTAGTGTATTCGTGGGCCCATGCGACAATAGGGTTTCTCGAACGGAATTCATCCCGTGTCTTATTAGAGCGAGCAGAAATTTTAAAATATCCGTTGAAAATGCACATTACGGCTCGAGGGAATACCCTACAAATATAACAAGAAATCTAAGTTTTTGTTTACCCTCAGTTACTTCCACTACCCGGAGCAGGTGTTCATCTATAGCAAAATATTTGCCATACGCCATAAAACGTGTGGCACACTTGGCTCAGTTCATCCATCGCGGGTATAAAAAGGGAACCGATCTGACGTGCAGTATCAGTTGTGACCTGCACTCATCAAGATGCGTTTTCTGGTGAGGAGTTCTCCATAAACTTTTTTCTCCATGTACATAGCGTATTTCTCCATCAAATTCAATTTTTAAATGATGTAGAGTTTCTAGCATGATTTGGGTTGAATCAGATTTCCTCTATTTATTAGGTTTTATTAGCCAGCTTCTTCGTTAGCGTTTTGCAACGAATAACGATTTAATTTGCTAAAATATGATTGACGAATGAGATTCGCAGAATAAATACAGAAACAAAAATTGGTACTGAGTTTTGTAATTTAACTTTTACCGAGCTGTGCAGCCTTGAGTTTCGAATAACGTTATAACACTTATCGATCTCCGTTATTGAAATTTATTAAAAATATAGCCTCTCACAAATACTAGCCATTTCAGACTATATACTGTGCATATACAGTATGTAGCTACTCTAAATTTCACAGCATGTAATATTTTAAGCATTGAACTGATGATCCTTCACTACACTTTCTTCATTATAAGCAACGTAATACTTTTCTTTTAACATAATTTCAACTTCGATCCCAGATTGCTGTTTTGGTACTTGCCGCTGTGGTGGTCGCCCACCCTCAACCTCATCCAGACCCCATCGTCGGGCAGCTTCTGAACACGGTGACCGGTCTCCTCGGTGGTGTGCTTGGAGGCGGTGGGGGTGGATCAGGAGCTAGCCCTACCGTCAACCCCGTAGGCTTGGTCACGTGCCTGCTGCAGAATTTAGGAGTCCAGAATGTCCTGACCATCATCAGCAGCCTGACTGGAGGCGCTACCGCCTCATTACAAGGGCAAGCCAACCTTGGCGCGCAAGGCAGCGCTGGCGGGCAAGGCGCTAATTTTAATGGAAATATCGGCGGATAAGGTTCCATTAATGGTTGACATGGAGGCTTCAGCAGATTTGTGATAGTTGGACGCATGATCACCGATTGAGGCATTTTCTCTGCGTACAGCATTGAAGTTTGGTCTCTTGACGCTTCTCTTCCTTAGCATATCAAGAATTTATACGCTCGTTAAGTGATTGGATTCACTTCCGCAAATCTTTTAAAATTATAATGAAATGAAATCAAGCATCAATGAAACATGTTATTTCCCTTTCCGACAAAATTATATATTCCGATGATTATTCACCATGCAACGATAGCATTTTTTAGGAGTTTTCGATACTCAGTACAAGTTAATCGAAAAACTGATATTCCTCTAATAACTCACACAATTGAATGGATGAAGGCTTTCTTTCTTTTTCCAACACGACTTTGAAAACGAAGGTCATCAGTAGTAATGCAAAATAAATATTTCTAATTAAAAGTGAAAGCAAAGCCCAGTCAACACGTGAGCTAAAATTCAATAAAATATCATGACGTGAACTATTAGGAATTCGTGGAATCTAAGTGCTGTGTAGTGGCCTGGAGAGATTATCAAGACTCAGGCTGAACACAGAACTCTACCTATGGGTCACACATTTGCCTACATGCAAAAAAAATGATCGGCCTTCATGTAATGCAATAATCTACTCATATATTATTCAATAATTTGCCCGTACTTGCTGACATGTACCACCCAACAAATTGCATGAAAAAATTATATTCTCGTTTAACTGACGTACATGTACAATTAGATTCCTTCAGAAGCAAAAAAAAACAGATTTTGTTGCCATGGAATTCACCGTCATTCACTTTTCAACAATGGAGAGCTCCCCCAGTGTGCACCATGGTAATGGCAGGAGAACTTGCATATGGTACGAGGCTAACATAATGATTTAAAATTCATACAGCTATGAGAAAAACGAAAAAATAACAAGAAGGACTATCATTGATTGACATCGTAGTACTATAATTGAACAACATTCATCATGTGGTAGGGTAACAGAAGTAACAGACCTTGTAGTACTAAGAGTGGCCGACATGGTACTATGATCGGAGCGATACGCCTTGCATTATTAGAAACGGTAGGCCTCACAACCTGAGGAGGGGCATTTATACTGCCAGGAGGGGCAGGATTCACACCATTAGGAGTGGTAGGTCTCGTACCATAGAAGTGAAAAGTAACGTACCATTGGGAGGGACAGGCTTCTCACAATCAGGAAGGGTAGGTTTTTTTCCTCCGAGAAAGTCAGGCGTCATACTAGCAGGAACAAAACTGATTCAAAAATATCCTCCTGTTTTTAGGCCTGTATTTTACAGACACAAGCGATATGTTGATGACACCTTTGTTTTGTTCAGAGATAAGGCTCATGCTGAAAAACTTTAATATTCAAATTCTCGTCTTAGCAATGTTAGATTTACTAGGGAAGACAAAGACAATGATGGATTACCGTTTCTTGATGCTTGTGTAGAGAGAGTTGGCAATACTTTTCAGAGCTCTGTTTTCCGAAAGAAAACTTTTTCTGGGCTCGGGACTTGCTTGTTTAGCTTTTGTTCAAACAATTTTAAGGTTTGCGGCATTCGTACACTCGTCCACAGAGCGTTTAATGTGTGTTTCAATACTTTCAATACTTACACAGAGAGTTCGATTTTTTACGACGATGTTTTTCTAAAAAACGGATTTCCTTCTTCTGTTGTTGACAGGCATATTAATAAATTTTTATCAAAAATTTATAATAGCTCGCAATCTGTTCAATCTTGTGCACAACAAGCTTTCTTTGTGAAGTCGCCGAATTTTGGAGATCAGTCATTGAAATTAAGCGAGGATGTGAAATCTCTTACTAACAAGTTTTTCCCGAAGCTCAAAGTTCAAATGATCCTCGGGAATAATTTTACAACTTGTTCTCTATTTCGTTTCAAAGACAAACTGCCACCCTCACTGTGCTCGTCTCTGGTGTACCATTACAGTTTTTCACGATGTGAATCGCTGTGCGTTGGTTATACCTGCCGTACCCTGATGACTAGAGTTTCCGAGCATGCTGGGCGTAGTTGCAGAACTGGTTTTCCTCTTGGGTCCCCCTACTGTCCTTTGTTAGATCTCATGTATAGAAGAGTGCAATATTCCGGTCTCCTTAAATGATTTTCAAATTTTGCCCGTACCTCTTACAAAACAGATCTGCGCATTCTCGAATCTTTGCATATTTACAAAATGAAACCTACTCTGAATGACACCCAAAGTGCTTCCCGCTTCATGTTGCCAACACATAATCGAGTTACTCAGTTTTTCCTTTACCTCATATATTTTACCATTCTTCGTGTTTTTTCAAAGTTTAGATTTTTTATAGATACTTCATTAGTGTATTAATTCTTCCTCTTATGGTTTCGTTTATGGTTGATTTCAGTTTTACATCTGCGCGTCATTGATACGAAATTTCATTTTCTGAGTTCTCAAGTAAATAAAATATTGATCTATGTTTGGTGGACTGGCTGTAGAGTAGTCTTGGAACGTTAATAGACAGCTCCTAGTTTAAGTTTGATGAAATACAGTATACAGTATCCAGTTTATCATAGTTTTCCTAGACACAGTAGAAAAAGCTCTGCTCTAGCCATCTCCCCAAAATATTAGCAGAACATAATTTCCGGCTACTGGCTCTGCGGGTAGCTCTTCCTTGCTCGCTGTGGTACAGTGGTTAAGGGATCGGCCTTGCATGTTGGAGGCCCGGGTTCGTATCCCGGCACTGGCGCGGCGATTTTCCCCGTTGGGTATAAGGGAGAGCGCAAGCACAATACCTCACTCAACCCAGGTGTCGGAAATGGGTACCGGCTTCACGGGGGAACCGTCATGGTGTCCTATATGTAGTGTTAGTTATAAGACATTTTAAAAACCAATGCTTAAGATCATATGTATCAGGCTTGATTGGAAATAAAGCATCCTACGATGCCGATGTTTGTTTTTTGTTTGTTTGTCACCGCAGGTTGTGCGTAATTCGGCCGCTGGGCTAATTCGCTCCGAACCTAAGCCTTGGGTTTGGATGTGTCTTCTCTGCAACGTCTTAAGGCGAACAAGCGACGGTAGGATGAGAGGCTAAGCCCGCTGTCAACGCGCTGCTTCGCTCTGCCTTCGCTCTTCGGGTGGTCTTGGGCTGAAGATGGGAATCCTATGCATCTACTGGAGTCAGGATGGTGCGATGACGAAGCGGTGAGCGATACACTGACACGACTCCTGCAATCTCTCCCTAACCATCTGTCGGAGGAGGAGCTCCCAACTCTATGGACACGGAGGTTCGTCACTCTTAGGCTACGGCCAGACTGAACGCGTCGGTGCTGACGCGCGCGTACGCAGGCAGTAGCTGCGAAATTAAAAACATGTATTGTAATGAGAGCGGCCACACTAGACGCGGACGGGCGCAAGCAGACCAAAGCGTACAGACGCTGCGTCGCGCTGGCAAAATTCAAGATTACTTGGGAGAAATATTTGACGCTGCGTGGCGCGTTCAGTGCGGTTCAGTGTGTCTCGAGCAGCCGTGAGTGATGGATGTGGAGCTGCTACTCTCTTCTATTCAGGCAGTGCTTGCCATTTGAGACGCTTCTCACCCTCAGCACAGCGACAGGGTGTTCATAAGCAATCTAGTTCTTTAAATCACTATTTTGATTTAAATATCACCTATAATCTTACCTTTAATGAGCTGAACCAAAGATATCCTAAAGTTCGTCATCCAATGCAGCAACTAATTTCAATTATTCATCAGCAGCTTCGGTCTTTCTGGTTTCGTATATTTTATTGGTCCCAACTTTCTTTATTAAGAAAGTGCTGTCGTGTGGTACATTAGGTTTAATCTCAATTAAAAACTAAACTAAAAACTCTCAACTAAACGTTGAGAGTTTTTAGTTTTTGTACCGTGTTGATGTACTTTTCTTGCAGATATAACGTTCGTTTTGGCCCTAAAGTTTTTCATACCAGGGAACATTTTTCCGATGAGGAATAAAAAAAAATAATCCTCATCGTATCAGCACGATGATGAACATGATGTCAACATGCAAGAGAGAAATGTCGTGTTTTGTCTCTCGATGTGTTTCTCAGGTAAAACGTTTTTCAATTTTAGAATTTCAAAGCGTAATGAAGTTAGTCTTATCGAGTTAGTAAAAATAAGTTAAAACCATATTCTACACGGCGTATTTTTTTTTCGGAAGTAGTGCTGATTCAGAGCGACGTGCTTGAATATCTAATATATTACTCGTCTAAGATAATCAGTTAATCGTTTATTTTTTCTCGTACGTATTAAATTTCACAGCGTCAGGAGACATCAGGGTATAAAATGATCACAAATTATTCTCACTCGCGTGCATATCTTGATAGCGCCAATTACATGGTAGATACGTTTCAAAGTTTTCCGATCGGAAATTAGAATCTAGCCATTGACCGCGAACATGTTCTAAATTGGTACGTGAACCTAATCGGCGCTGAAAAAAGCACGAAATATCTATTCAGTGCAGTCGCACAATCTACGAGTAAATCATGTTGGGCGTGTTTTGGAGCGCAGTTCTTTACACCATTCCTCTTTGCAGTTTCATCTGATAACTCAAACTCTCTTTTACGTTATCCTACTGCAACCACATAATCATATCCCCAAAAGTATAGACTTCGTAGTTTTTAGCTCAATCGATTCACCACGTAGAACCAAAGAAGTCACTCAAGTAATAATGAACTACACTCGGTAAGTTTACTTTGACGGCTATTAAGTTGTGGAGATGCTGTACAATCCTCAGGTGAGCTGCCAGCTTCAGAGCTGACATGGCACAGCGGAACTCTTGCGTAGTTCTGTCGTCCGGCCGCATCGTGACCACTTGAAGTGGAAAACGGCCACTCTTCTGAACCAATGAATTTGTTTGCAATATTAGCACAAAATGCGCTCTCTAGCAATTCGAAGATTGTTGCACTAGTGTTTTCTGGAATCGAGTTTCTCGGTTACCTGAGGTGATGCAACGCAATTTCAGATACAACCATTGAAATGTGCACCACAGTTCGCAAGCTAACGCTGCGCAATAAATTAATTTAGTCTCTTAAGAACGCTAACGAAAATTTTAAGAGATATACTAAAAATGAAACCAACTTTCCAAATTTATGATTTAGGCAGTTTTACGCCTGAAATTGGATTTTATCCTCCGAAATATATGATAAAATGAAAAATTAATATATATATATATATGTAATAAACATATAATAAATAACATATAACATATAAAATAACATATAACAAATAAACACTATAATACACAAGGTAATGGTGATGTTGCACGTACTCGTTCATTTTCAATTAAAAATTATTTTCTCACTTGTCATTACCGTATTATTTATTATCACTTAGTGTTATTAACGTATCTTGAAAAGTTTGAGTAAGAAAAATTTTCCGTCTTGAAAATGTGTCCTCAGATTTTACCGTATTGTATAAATTTTAATTACTTTAAAATTAGTTATGAAATTGTTGTAACAAATTAAATAGCATTCAATTATTAGAATCTTAGAGATAAATTTCAGTGAAACATAGGTCGCAGTGTAAATGTTTCTCAAACAGCGATTATTGCCCTTAGTTTTGTTAGTTATCACAGTTTTCATACTTTAGTGGTCAAATTACTAGAGTGCAATTTTTTCCCGAGGTTGAAAACACCGACAGATTTTGTATGTGTAGATATCGCCAGGAGCTAAGAATAATTGTGAGCAGGAACATTTTAGAGGTAGGTCTATGGTCTAACGTCTAATAAGTTAAAATTGGCTCTATTACACAGTTTCAAGAAATTATTATTTAGCAATTGTATGTTCCGCAGTAAACCTAAATCTATCAGTGGCTGCAAGCAAATATATCCTACTATGAAAAGAAGCTAAATGAATGATATAAGAATTTAAAAACTACACATTTGAACTGAATGTCACTTTTCAGTAATGTTGAGTAGGAATACGGGCCTTCAATGAAGATAGTTTTATCTGGCAAACGTCATTATAACATTCATCTTTTCAATAGTTGGCTACTAGAATCAAACATCTCTCAAGAAAGCAATTGCGCCTTTCAAATGGTCGCAGAAGCTATCAGACAATTGGAAGTGAGCGCGGCATGGTTCGCCTGTTAGATGCTTAGTGCGTGAATACCCGACAAAATGATCCCAAAAATAGTGTGATTTATTCTAAGGCAAATTTAGGTTCCAAGGTTGTTACTGCGTAGCCGCCAACTTTGAAAGATTTCATGTCGTCTAGTTCCTGGTTCACAACAGCCTTCAACAACATCTGTCTTGCTGTTTTTCCATGCAGTGTTTGTAAATTGCATGTGCGTCATTGGCGAGAATATGCGTGAATAACTTGGTACTGTCTCACTGTTGACAAAGTCTTTATAGGGCTTACTTTTCTTATTCCAAGTGGCTGAAATTTCTATAGCTATTGCATGGGGAAAGTTGGTTGCTGAAAAGTTTCATGCATGTTTGCAGTTCACTGTACTGGGTTGAATTCATTTGATATGACTAAGGTAAGAGAACTCGAATTTTGTAAGCCTAATGAATTCAGGGAAAGAAAGTTGATTGCTCACCAGAGGTTTCCAGGCCTGCTAGTAACCTTTCATTTCAACATTTATAAATTTAATAGGCTAATTTTTCGACAATCGATTTATGCATGTACAAATAAGTAGGTTCAAATTTCACTCTAATTTCACAACCAACAGAGTGTTGGTAGATGGAACTAATTTTCACAATCTAATTCCTCCCTAATAAATCATTTGAACATGTTGATGCAAATGAAAATTAGATTTCTCCACTCCTTACTGGAGAGATAAATCTAGAAGTACCTTCTCTTTTATGCAGAGAAAAATTAGGATTTAAGCTTTAAACACCTTTGATTTTTCTAATGAGGATCGGGCTTCACATAGTGTGCTATTTCTCACGTTGTCATATTTGAATTTCCTGCATATGCAATTCTGCGAGTTGCTAAAGAAGGCTGCTCTCCGCTGCAGTTTGGTGATACAGTGAAGTGAGGTTTGTCTGGCGCAGTTCACTCACTTTCCAGTTGTCATCATTAGTTCTTTTCGGCAATCTCCAGTAAATGTTTCCAGAAACTCCAATACTTTTAAGTTTTATCATTTCGGTGCAAAAGTCATGCATTATCATAGGAATCGTGTTAAAAATAGCAATGATCTTGGAATACTATTTGGGTAATACGAACTCTTTACATGATAGCATCTTGTTGTATTTGTCAGCAAGCAAATCAATATTCCATTAATCAAAATCGGTTGAGTTTGGAATATATTAAGCTGGCTCATTTTAAATTTTTTCTCTTAACACTAGCTCTCTTAACATCAAAGTGGCAGATGAAAAAATAGCCCTTCAGCCTCCTTGAAAAAGTTATTACTGGAGGAGCAAAACCAATACATTCTTGTAAGTTTATTCTCTTAACAAATATGCCTAGGAGGCATTAACTCCATTGTCAAACAGTGCCTGCCATGGTGATGCAGTGGAATTAAAACGTTTTGGCTCACCGTAGCGGTTTCATTTGAATTGAATTAAATTTGTTATGAATTTCTTAATCCTCATCAAGAGATTTCTAAAAAATGGCGCACGATGGCTTTAGTTAGTTCAAACATTTGTGTACCAATCCTCCTACGAATAGCATTCATCAGGATGTCTTTGTGTTACTTGAAGTGTCTTCCTATACTAAATAGAAATTTTCAATCTTAAATTTTCTGAAGACACGCTATCTTATACCCATGGCTTGTGAAATAATGAACAGACACCACACGAACATCTAGTATATTTTCTAGTTCCAACAGGCCGTCCTATTTTGCCTTCAACCGCAATAATAAATTGAATTTGGCAGATGAATCATTCTGGTTTTCATTGCCTTCTAACAGTATGCTGAGAACTAAATTTACTTTCTAGTCTTTTTTGAGCTAGTAGTTGTTCAGTAATATTTGCTATAATACAAGTTTAAAAAACTGAAACAGCTAGAAATACCATCGAATGTATAATGTATTTTAGCTTCATTCAGGGAAATCATGGCTTATAA
>JACJUY010008312.1:7732-25453 GCA_014220935.1 Platorchestia sp. MABIK | reverse complement strand
TATAGTGGTGTAATTGCCTTTCTGCCCTCCTATCGTGGTGTAATTGCCTTTTTGCCCCCCTATCGTGGTGTAATTGCCTTGCTGCCCCCTATAGTGGTGTAATTGCCCTTCCTGTTAGTATGACGCTTGATTTTCTCGGCGGAATGAAGCCGACCCTTTCTGATTGTATGAAGCCTGTCCCTCCTAATGGTACGAGGCCAACACTTTCTTGACGTACAATTACCTCTTTTGTTTCGCTAGGCCTACCGCTCCTGATAGTACATACCATATCTGCCACCCTTGGTACTACGTGGTCTGCTACTCTTTTGTACCCTTAGTGGTTATTGCCCATAATTGTTTTACGATATCAATTAATGATAGTATTTCTTGACATTTTTTTCGGTCATTTCAGGGCTCTATTAATTTTAAATCATTCTGTTAGCGTCTTACAATGTGTGAGTAATCCTGCCGTTATCATGGTGCACGCTGGTCTAGCACTCCAGTGTTGCCAAGCGAATGGTACTGAATACCACAGAAATATTATTTGCATTTTTTTCTAACCTGATTTAATTTGATATGCATGTCAGTAGTATGTGAAAATTATTTGTTTATAGTATTTGATCGTGGTACATGTTTGCGAATGCGAGGAAATTATTTTATATTATGTGAGTAGATTATTGCATTATATGTAAGCAAAAACTTGTGTTCGCATGTCGGTTAACATATGATCCATAGGTAGAGTTTTGTGTTCAGCCTGAGTTTTGATTATCATTCCAGGCTCCTACATGGCACTCATCACCCTACCTGTTCATATTCCTCGTCTGAGATTACCTTTCTGTTTCAATTGTCCCTGTTCTTCTTTACGTGTTTCATATTTCCTCTCCTGCCAACTTCTTTGTTGAGTTATATTTTTCTCTAGTTCCACGTGTTCACGTTTAAAGAACCACAAACTATTTTTTTGAAGAACCTCAAATCATGAAAAAAACAGTTTGTTAAATATCAACAATATTGAAATAACAACGTGGAAATAGGCATTAATAAAATCGAGGTAGATTAAAAGCAGATATGTCTTGAATTACAGATGGTGGGATGCTAAATCCTAAGTGCAAGTCGGAAAGATGTGAATGCTGAAGATTCGAAGAAAATTTATCCGGAGATAACGGGCTACGTGCGATGAAGTATGAGAGAGGAATGGAAACCGCGAGGAGAACGGAAGAGATGTAAGTCTGTGTCATCACACTCTATGAGTACTGTAATGTATTAAAATTTAATGGTGCTTTGTAGTCCATTGACGTGTACGCTGTGGGTTTTTTCTCATTTTGTTTTACTATTATTTAAATGCTATGGAGGCGTGTCATTTCTCGCCCACGAGCTTGAAATTTCCTGGTTGATGCAAGTTAACAAGGGCCTATTTCGTGACATTTAACAGGATTTTTCTCCCAATATTCTGATGGGGAGGCCGGGGGTGGAGTTGCAGTTCATCAGACTTTGACTCCAACTGACAAAAATTATGAAGAGATCAGCTTCCACTCTGTTACTGATGTTTTTGAATGCGGACCTGATGCTGCTGAAGTCCACACATATCCTGGACGATTAGATGTGTAGCTCACACTCTCAAATGGGTTGCGCATTGCGACCTCGACAAAGCCTCGTATAAAATATTCGACATTGCAAGCCAACTTTTTCGAAAGCAGTCTCTTTGAACACGCACAGCTGAAACTAAGTTTCTCCGACACCGCATTAAAAGAAGCATTCATGCATCTTGAAGTATTGATTTTAAGATGTGGGAACGATTTTACGATGTTATGATCGGATTCATGTTTCTTATCGACTCACAAGAGGCCGCTTTGAGCAAAACATATGATCTAGACACCATAAAATTTTGAAACATTTTACTCGTAAATAATTACTTCGCTGTAATGAATTTTTTAGCCCCATTTTTCAATTATTACAGGGTGGAAAAAAACGCGCACATGGGCTTACTTTTTCCTACTCAGACTGTGAGCATTGATAAGCCTTTAAAAGCAAAAAAAACTTGTAATAGCTGCAACCTCGTGGCCGATGCGCTTATTAAAGGATCCAAGCAAGATTGGAGTGAGTATTCGAAAATAATCACCCTACTTTCAAAACTGCTCGGATAAACGATCCTGTTGAGCAAGAGCTAGGAAAAAATTAATGATGCATAAGCTAACTTTTTCTATACACACCAATGGTCGAGAATTATGCTTGCTACTGCACTGAGCGTGTCACACACCTCTCAGATGATCAGTAATAAGTGCGATGTCCGTAACGGGCGATGTCCGTAACGGGCTCAACAGATCATAAACGTTGGTTTAAACAGCACTGAATACTTCAGGCATTTGAACTTAGTATTTCTTACAATGAGGGTGGCAACCTCCACGTATCCTCACACATTAAGATAATTTGTTAGACGTGCGCAATTTAACAATTCACAGCGACATACGCGTCGAATACTAACTGCTTAACACAACCAAAATCGCTCAAGTTTAGCTGATGAGGACAAGAAATACGATGCACAGTAAAAGACTAGTCTATATTTGACCAGGGTCCACACGTACATAAAAATAGCCGCAATTCAGCCAGTTGCTGACGCACGCAACTGACTCAACAACAGAGCTGCAGCGAGCCTAGCGCTAGGGGCGAGTGGTGATACCTTTGTCGCCCACCCCACCTCCCGTTGCAGTGACGGACAGCTGCTATAACACACCGTTTAGGGGAGACTTAGGACAGCAAGTACGTTAGAGGTGAAGCCTGCAGGGTGCCACTGGGTTTCACTCTCAGTGTAGCCACCGTCAGCAGAAGCCTGGCCAGCTTACCTTGCATTATCCAGGGCCAAAAAACACATCACACTCACAAAAGTGCTAACTGAATACAGAAGTAAGCGTCAAAAATATACTCCAGCATCTACTTATCTTGAATGTATCATACATTCTTCGATACATTCATTGGCAGAAAAGCAACAGGTGAGAAAAAATAAGAAAATCATACACTTGCCCAAACAAGCACACACAAAATCGCTCTATTTGACGCAGTGGGCTACTGGCTCCGATCATTCTCCCTAGAGAGCTTATTTGAAGTAGCATGGGTGATTTTACTCCATGCTGCCTCCAAAATGAGCACTTATTACAAGCAATGAAACAATGCACATGTACGAATATATACAGCAAAGTAAACTTTTCCGCGTTATATGTCTACATGTCAAATAACTATGAAAAAAGATGACCAAACTCAGACAAAAAAATTAAATCTGGAATAATAAAATATCAAAAACCAAAGTCGATACCTAGCGTTAATAAGCGTCATACCTAATAAGAGTGAACAGAAGAATGCCCAAGGAATCAACGCAATAGTTACGAAGAAATCGCAGTACACAGAACTCTATAAAAAAAACACTCTGGACGAAAGAGCTGGAAAGGTTCCAGACGCAGCGCACCACGAACCACTCATCAGGAATTGAGGCTCTCTGAAACGCACACAGTTTTGAAACGCACAAGCCAGCACTTCAGGTAATTGGAATTAAAAAGTGGAAAAGACATTATTGATTCGCTGCAATTCGCGTAAGGTGAGTTATATATTGAACAATAGATGTCACAATATTTGATGGATGACAAAATCCAGGTCCAATTCCTAGAGAAACAGACACTGAGATTAGTTATGACACCTTGGATGATTGCTGAGAACACTAGGCACATCATAGTCACTCCTTATTTTTGGAGAGATTGCATTTCAATGATACCTTCTGTTAAGACTACTGACGTCCTACTCCTACAGTGACAGCATATATTAACCATTAAGTTAGTGAAACCTCTGTGCTTACTACTGATGACCCTATACACTGGAGGATACCTTATCTTGGTCGCTGGTAATCAGCTCAAAGCCTTTCTAGATGTCTGAGACAGCCATCACACTCTCAGATTACTGGTAACTCGTATTCACCTTTCTCAGATTAGACAGCTATGTGCCTATGCACCTTTCCTAAATTGCTCGTTTATTTACAAACCCTGTTTCTAAATTATCAGTGACATGGAGACACCTACGTATGACACAGAAAGAATGAGTAGCGCCTGAGCCTGGGTCACGCGCAATGCGTTCCTTAACCAATAACGTTGAATTTCTGTCGCCTCAGCACGTTATCAAAGTTGAACTGCGCAGCTCCTACATCCGTCGATCTAAGAAGACTTATGTGAAACGAGGGGTAGTCAAAACGCTCTCAGACAAAACCATGATTTCTTTATTTAACTACTCATTACTTTTATTTTTCAACATAAAGCTCCATTGTTGTCTATACACTTTATAATCTTCGTTTCCATCTGTAAATGCCTTCCTGATAGAATTGGGGGAGCTTGTTCCACTAGGTTCTGTACAAGAGAGATGTTTTCTTCATTTGTTGCTGTGGTGGGTCTTCCTCCTCGTGGGTCGTCATCAAGTTGGACTCTTCCCTCTTTAAAGCGTTTAATCCAATCATAAACTACTGCTCTAAATGGTGCAGAGTCTCCATAAACCCGATGTAAAGCTTCGATGATCTCAACAGGTTTTCAATTTAGTTTAGTTAAAAATTTGATGTGTGCTCTGACCTCAAAATTTGCCATTTGAAGGGTTGAAAATTACTATTTTGAGATGCAACCTCTCTCGATGCTGACCTGACACAGACTGATGAGACAGCTGCAAATTATCAAGAAAGCTCTAAGGACATGTTTCAACTTGTATAAACTTGTAAATCTCTGTTCAGTTCAAAATTATAGCATTTGTCTGAGAAATTTTTGACTAACCCTCGTACAGTCGTCGGTTTTTTATACAGAATACTGGCACTCAGTTGCAGGGCAGCCAGTGCTGGAGATTTCCTAGTGAGCTCTGAACTTGGAAGTTGAATGAAGTGTTCAGTGACATGTGTGCTTTCATTTTGTTAGTAAGAGCTTCATTTGCTATTTAGGTGTGTTGATACCTGAACCGAGATGATCAACTGCTCACCAAGAATAAGATTACGAAATAGTTATTGCTCATTATCGACGACTCTAACTTTGTATCTTTTCAAGTTAGCATACTAATTGAGCGTTCCCAATATTAAATAGGCACGTTTGCACGCACTCAGTCAATATCCCTCACCTCAAAAAGAGTCATCAAATGTTATCACAGACGAGAATGGCACATCGTCGATCAATCAAGTCATATACTCATTTGCATAGGAAGAATATAAAAAACAAAATTCCATTAGGAATGAATACGTGATGAATTAGATATCATTTGCTCCAGTTAAATTTTGTCTAAATGTAGGGCACGAAGCAGTTTGGATAAGATTAGAAGTTAATTTTAGCCTCCCCAACCATAACAAAGGTGTTCTGAAAAGAAGGATGAAGGCAATATTTAGTATGAAGTTCAGGGAGTGGGGAATTTATGGACAAGGTGTGTTCCCACACAAGATCTTTCGTGAATAAAACAGCAAGTTGTGAAGAAAGTTTATAAAAACAAGATACGAGTTGAAGAAATAAGTAGTGTGTGCTGAAAAACAGAACAGTAGTGAACCAAAAAAAGATGGTTCTTGACAAAGCAAAACGAAAGATATTTTAATAAAATATTAGGCCAACAAAACTATCAGCTCAGGACCTCAATATTTCACGTTGCGAATACCAAGAGAAAAGTGAATGAAAGGGACAGAAAATGGGAAGTTTGATGAAGCCTCGGCTCAGTTGGCCTTAGAATCATAATGAAGTTCGAAAGATACCAGTTAAGCAAGTGACAGCCCAAGTACTCCTCGCTTCACCATTAGCACAGCACGCAATGAGAGGCGGCGTCAATACATTCACGGAACAACAAGAAGGAAGCAGTAACAGAGCTAATTCTACAGGATAACTGTCAAAGAAAAGGAGAACAGAAGAAATTGCTACCAATTATGCCCCAAACATAATTCAGTAAATGCACTGCTCTCAGCTGAGACTTTCCAGATGCAAGCGATGAGGGTAAGCGCACACAGAACGTGCTGAAGAAGCCTCTCAAGAAGCGCGCTTTCAGCAGAGATACCTCCTTACAGTAATTAGTAATGGACGCCACACAAGCCTTATTCCAGCCTCTCTGCATGGTTCACATAGGAATCCAGGCAATCCCGACCTTCAAGTTCTCAGGAGATGGATGCAATAAAACATGTTCATTTGCTTACCACGAAATACTGATGTGCTCGACTATATTCTGCGGCAAGAAGTGCAGAGGAATAATTTTCCACCTATTCAATTTTTTTCCTACGGTCATTTAGTAGCTGCAGATTTACATGAATAATAGGCGATACTTTGGACCTGAGCGAATGTACTTCTAGCTGCCTTCTGTTAGAGCAAAAATTAATTCCGTAAATTTAAGTAGTTAAATATGAGCTAAGTAGAACTGCTTCGATCATAAAAATTTTCACTTATATTTAGTATTTGTATGAATATAGTAACACATTGAAACAACTTCAATGGTTTTACAATGGCCAAAGGAGATCAGGTTCTGCACAAATTGCTAAGAAAGTGAACTAGAAAGAGACTTAATTATATGATTGTACTTCATAATTAAAATAAGCCTGTATGGCAAAGTAGATGAAAGCCAGTGACGACAAAATCAAAGGCCAATTATTGACTCAGACAAACCAGTGGGAAAAATAAGTAGCTCTAGCACAAGATCTCACTTTGGACAAGTTTTTTTTCACATCCTACGAAAATTAACAGATAAAATCTAATCTGACGATTTGATTAACACGTCACCTGTAAGGATCTAAGACGTGGGCTTAAAAGTGGCTAATAGGGGTCAGTTGAATGAGCTAGAGATGAGGTGTCCAAGTGTGGATGGAGTGACGTAGTGGCATAGGCGACGCAATGAGGCGAGGAAAATGACGGGAAATGGCGAGAAAATTGGACTGCAGTGTGTTGACGTGGCTCGGTCACATCAATAGAATATACGGTAAGTGAAGAAAGTGATGTAGTTGGAGGTGCGTGGGAAAAAATATAAGAGGAAAGCCGAACATTGGATGGATGGGGTTGAAAGGGCGTTGGGAGGTCAAGCTATTACGTTAGAAAAAGCTAAAAGATACGCAATAGTAAGAAATGAATGAAGAGCGATTGTGCCTGAAAGTGACTCAGTCCAGATGGGTGGTGAGTGGTGTTTTTGGTCCGCTGGGGGAACCCTGTTTTGATAATTAGGATGCGTGACTGAGGGTCAGTTCAATAAATCGAAAATTTTTTAGCCTTTATGAAGCAGCAAGGAGCACCAAAGTCGCGCTATTGGGCTTTGCTGAGGAAGAAACGTCCACATGGCGAAGATATGTAACAGAGAGCGAGTTTGGGTCATTTTATTTGACCAAGGTAAGTGAATCTGATTCTCGTTCGTTGGCTCCATGATGGAGGAAATAAGCATAAGTTAACACAGATCAAGATTAATAAACTAATGCACACACAATACCCACGCACAGCTGAATCCGGCAAAAGTCTACAGGGACAAAACGATCTTGCTGATCGCTCACAAGAAAGTTTCCACGGCATAAGATTACGCGCTAAGTGAAAAACTTGAAGGAGTACCAAACAGAACACTGAAGACACCGGTCCACATGCACGAGCGTTAGTGTGGCGCAGGTACAAGGCGATCGTGCTGACATGACCTGCCGGGCATATAGAAGCGCAGCCCCAGCAATTTGCTGTGCTGAACGCAACACCTGGGTTTTTGTCAACAACACAACGAAGCCAACTTTAGCCTGGGATGCGGAGAACCGCCTTGCGTTCTGCACATCATCGTTTAGACCCATAAGTACTCAAGACGAGCGGTAACAGCTTAGCTTTCAGTGTAAAATTAGTCCTCAATGTGAAGAAATGAGCTTGTGAAACTTCTGGTAATGATACAGACAGAGCGAACAATACAAAAATTTGAGACCATGGCAGTGATCTAATGCGTGTACACAGAGGAAATCAACAGTTGGTGTTAATGACATAGTTGATTTTTTCATGAGAAGCATTCATGACTTTCTTACAAATTATCAATAAGAAATCAGCACAAAAATGCACTTAACAAAACAATACTGCTCACGAGTTGGACGAATACTGAATCATAAAATTTTACAATTAATCACGAATAAAACAAGAAACACACAGTAACATGTCAGGACGTCAATAAATAAATTTTGTTGGCTGTTAAGTTCTAGGAATTGAAATGGTGAGACATACACATCATTTAGCGCAAGGCAAAAGCGGCAGTCCAAGTAACATCAAATTCTACTCGGATTACACAAAAGCTGCATCACCTACATTCATAGCTTGCCCAAAATAGAGGTCAGGACTCCGTAAATTTCAGTTCATCGTTGAATTATTCGTGATGGCCTTTGATTAACAAATAAATATAAAATTTACATCAATTCCATGAAGACAGACTTGACCTCTATAGATAAGGCGATACTAAAATGTGCTGGAGGCGTTCGGCCGCTTGCAACGATGGATCAAAACGCCTTCCTGAACCGAACATTTAAGCTAAGGTAAAAATTATCTTGACAACATTTTTAGGGAGCAGGAGATAAGTTACAAAAGACATGAGAGAAATCAGTCGGAGCAAGTTAAGGTCGAATTCTGGCGACCTGCGCTGTGCCTCGTGGCAATCCCTCCATGAACAGGACTGCTGTTGTTAGTTGCCTCTGGAGTTTTGTTCACTCTCCCAGAGAATGACCCACCAGTAAGTCCAGTTGACAGGTGCACAACAACACATCATCTCGCCAGGTCAAGGTATTCAGAGCAAGCTCACATCACATCGCGAGTGAATATTTCTAATAATATTTTGTGCTGGTGCAAAACATCATCAAAATGATACTAAAGATTATGCGCAGTTATTGCTCCTTTCCAATATATTTTGTAGTATCTTTCAACTCTTTAAAATAGTATGAAGTTATTTCGACAGAGAACTAGGAATAACCGTTAGAGAAAAGTAATAGTGGCATCGCAAATGAACGAGTCACCAAATCGAACAAAAGCATAAAATACACAAGCCCACTACATTTCAAATCTCAAAAATACACAGCAAACGTCAGAAAATCAGAACAGTATAACAAATTCCTCCATTGAAAGCAACCGTTTTTATATGAATAAAGGAAGCATTCAGCCTAAAAAGAATCCCCGTCATCAGAAATGAAGAACAAAGACATGAATTATGATCCAGCAGAAATGCGGTAAAGTGGCACATAGACTGCAACCAAAAAATTAAGGGGGAAAAATAGAGCGTGAATACTTTTAACTCCTGATAAATCCTGCCAGCAAGTTCAAGAGCTAGTACTGCTGTATTTGCTGCAGGCAGCTCCAGGCATTCCTCAAGAGTGTCATGCCCACTGAGCAAGAGATAATTGAGAAATTGAGCACAGCATCAACCAATTAACTCCGGAAAATTCCCCGTCCCTCGAAGATGGCTCTGCCCTCCTCATATGCTCGTAGTAATCCTCACCGGCGCTCTAAGCTGGGGTGCATTACAGGTTACCAACATCTCAAAATTTCTTTACATTGAACTAACGTCTGAAAAATTATCGAAAATTTCGAAACTATCAAGATTACTCCCGACATACAAAACTTCATCGGGAAGCTCCCCAAAATTATCAGTATAGAAATTAGTTTTTTAGCTCATATTGAAAACATTTTTCACAGAGGAAAGGGAAGGGACTATTCAGTACAGACTAAGGAAAACGGGCAATCTCAAACGGGCAACCGACAAATATAACTCAGTGACATCTCATCTTCTTTAGCACGAGGTCACAATAAACTTGGTGAACGCAGTTAACCACTTTGAAGACCAGAACGGATGAGAATGATTTTCATCCTTATTACGAAAGAAGACATTATGTAGTGTTTTGCGGCTCAGAGTTTAGTGCTTACCAATATTAACTGTGTGCCTTAGATGGCGGCACCAAATGAAAGAAGCAGGAACACAACGGAAGAAACTTCAGTCAAAAACGCGATTTCCAGAGGTTGCAACAATATTAATTTGTACGATAGATGAAGTGTTGCATCTCGACAAAGGTATCACTCTCAAGAAATGGTAAGATCAATGCGTTGGTGTGCAAGATGCATCGCAAGACAACGCTCTGCCTCACCACACTAAAGCTGCAGCTAAGTCCTGCATCACGATGGTGGACGCTGATGCTGCTTCCATTTCCCTGACAATTAACAACGTGAGAACGTCGTGAGTAATCCGAAATTATGCACAGCGTTCGTAGAAAAAATGCTATCTCTTCTAGACACTAATAGCTATGTGACTTAGAAAGAGAGACCATGAATATATAAAAATAGACGGCGTGATCAAAACCTGGATCTGTCTTTATTCCATAGCCTGTGCAGCTTGCTCCGGTCGTCGAAGAGGCTCCGTAACAACAACACCTGTAAGGAATAAATTATTACAGACAAATAATGAGCAAAAACATTAATCATTGAATACAAAAAACGAAAACAACTAAAAAAGTATGCCTATGGGGACATATGCAACCAACATCAGCAACTATATAAAATATAAGACTGATATAACAACCATATCGATACATCTACGTCTCACAAAATCATTCAATGGGTCGATTTTCATGCCAGAAGCCAACTACACACCATTGATTTGAGCACCTCTAATCAAAATGAAGTTGAAATCAAGCAGTGAGAGCCATACAATATATGGGTACAAAAGCAGTAAAACTGCAAGGAACATAAGCAGATTAGATTACAGTGTCCCCTCGTGTATCGTGGTAGATGCGTTCCAAACTCCCCTGCAAAAGGAGAATTTCCGCGCAGTGGAATCCCTGATTTTTACGTATGTATTTAAACCCTCCCTGTACAACTAGACTTTTAGACTTTTAAACCCCTCCCTGTACAACTATTTAACCCTCCCATTATAATACTGTTCATAATTGCTGAAATAAAGTCACACACGAGAAAATCCCGAGACAGCGTAAAACGATCAGAACAGCATAGCACGTTGTTTCCAACAGATTGAGAGGTTAACCAGATATAAATATTGGAAGCACCTATGACAAGCAAGGTATCAAAATGGGTGCCTGTCATCGGCCGCCTTTCATTTCTGCACCAATCATGGCCCGTCTTGCACATCACTACACCATGAAGCTGATCTCGCGTAGCCTTTGCAGACACACAATGCGTACATCTATTGTCTTTTTTGTTGGTTCTTTTTCCATTTTTACGCTGTTATAAACTCAAATATATGTCTATATCTTAAAATATACTTGTTTTTTCATCTTAACACTATTTATTGGTTTAAGTTTTTATATTTTAATGGTATTAAATGCTATATTTTACATTTAATGTTTATGATTAAATTTATGCATATGAACATATGTGGGGTCGGACGAGCCGCGAAGTGTGAAGCCGCAAAAGAGGATCCGCAAAGTGGCGAGGGAACACTTTATATTTCATAATCATTACATGTTAGATTAAGCCTACCTAACCGCTAATAAAAAAGCGTTCTGAAGACAGGAAGGAGGAAGGCGCCATTTTGTCTGGAGATAAAGGAACACGGAATCTATGCAGATGGGGCATAGAAACGGTAAGTTGAGAAAAAAGTTTATGAAACAAAATCAAAGTTGAAGAAGAAAGTAGGAAGTGCTGAAAAACGGGACAGCAGTAAACCAAAAAAGGTAGTCCTTAACCATAGTATAAAACGTTTTATTTCAACAAAAAAGAAGCCAACTTAACTCCCAGCTCGGGCCTTCACACATTTTCCCCTGGGCGTGCTAATTCCCATAGATACAATAGTTGTATCCCCCTGAGGAGGCAGCGAGCATAACAACTGGACAAAATCCCCTCACGTAGAGTGTTTGATATTTCTAAAGGTATTGTCACGTTGTTCCACTCCAGCAGCCATTGAACTCTTACTCTCGTCTAGATCCGTGTATAGTAGTCACAGAAGGAAACCGTCAAATTGAAGGAACACGCCACGTCAGAGAGCTATAAAAAAGTTCTGGATGTGAGCATAAGGGTCTCAGCTGCATTGTGACCGATAGCAAAAAATAAAATCCCATGATGATGGCAAAAAATTTGGGAAAAACGAGTTTCGCCCGGAAGGCACACTCACGCTAGCTCATGCACCAAACGAAGGAAGCTGATCCATTTTTGCAAAACATTACAAGCTCAATTACACAACAAAGCTAAAGAGAGGGGCTCTACGCTCTCAACACACAGGCTGTCCTGAGGAGATGTACAGAAAGCACTAGTGTAAAATCTGACGGCTGAGTGATGGACTGGGTCCAGCATTGTGAGTTAAATTTCCTTAGATAATGGTATATTACACAGTTTCCAATGAGGGTTCTTCAGAAATGCAACAATGTCATACGGTCAGCTCCCTACGATAGGCATGATGCACATTTCAGTAGGTTCATCCTCCTATGGCAGTCAAGCTTTAGAGGAGTCAGTTGGGGTATTCACAACTTGTCGAGGATCAATGGTTTAAAAGTAAAAAATTTTTATGTGTGAAGTCAAACGATTCCCTCTGCAGAAGCAGTCGGCGTAGAAGATTTTGCCAGCAGCACCCCTGAAACTGCATGGCTACAATTTTTCCAGTTGAGAAAACAAAGCCAATCTATGTTCCTCAGTCATCTACGGTATTGACTACCAGCTGCACTCTGTGTGTTTGCAAATAAGATGAGAAAGAGTATAAAATGAAATCATTAACGTACAACGATGACACAACTTCGGTCAGATGATTGCTTTGAAGACAATGAGATGAGTGTACAGTTCAGAAAGCTGCTCTGTGGCAGACCCTGTTACTGGACTTCTTGAGGTGATAACGTACCTCAACTTTCAAATAAAAGGTTCTTTTTTTTCAATCAGCTACAGAATGAAAAAAGCCAAGTTTCTCCTGACTACGTTATCAGCACACGTCACAGAACTCCATGCCTCCAAACTGTGTCACAAACTTTGTGCAAACCAAAATAGAGTAAGTCTGTGCGTGGGCTGCGACGTTCCGGACTAGATGGCTCATCAATTGCACAATAGCATCCAAGGTCCCTCAAAAAAAAGTTGCCTGAAAGCAAACTTGCACTGGGTTCAGTATTTCCTCGGCCTCCAGTTACCGTGTCAGCCAAATGTGCACAATTCTTTAGAATAGTTTATTCGTACAATTAGTGAGGGCAATGAGGTTGTAACTTAAGTGCAAGTTGAGGGTTTATGGCCTTTAGCAAATGCAAGAACTGATGCAGAGTGCAACAGTGTAAAGTAGGCGCGAGTGCCTAATAGCTTGTTAAATACGAAAAGGAGTTAGGTTGTAGGATTCAATATGAGAGGGAAAATCTAATCTGTTTTTAAAGTTTGGCCGTCGTTGCTCTCGATGGTTCTTTTGTACATGAATAACAGGTGGGCTCCACCTACAGGTTTCTGGTGTGAGCTTTCCAGCAGGTGGAAAGCTCGACTAAATCACTCATTTCTAAAACTTCGTCCCCCTATCCATCTGCGTCAGGGTTTCAAATGTCTTCCAATGGACTCTACTCATGATGTGCTGGGGTTTTTCCAGCATGTCTTTATACCCTTCTATTTCCATGATTATAAAGAAGTGGTCATTACCATCCGCATCCTCCAAAATGCTCTATCTAATATAGGTAAGGTATTCGAAGTGCACATACAAAGGTCAATGGCAGAGGTCGTCCCAGTTTGAACATAGAAATGCATAGCAGTCCCGGTATTCAGCAGACAAAAATTGGCGTCAGTAATGTATGAGCTGACTACTCTTTCCATATTGATTACCATGGATTTTCCCCCACTCTAGGTGCTTTGGGTTCCAGTAACCAACTACAATGGAGGACCTGGGCAGTTCTTTACTTATGTTAACAAGGTCTGGCAATGAATGATTTTCACTCAGTGTCAAATAAATTTTGCAAATGGTGACCATCTGATTGTTACACCAAAAGCAGAGAGCCATCACAAGGACGCATTCAATGGCACCTGGTGTAGCACAAGCCTTTCCAGATTTGACCAGCCAGTCCCAATACAAGGACTGGATAAACAATAGAGGAACATGGCTTATCTGTGAACATTCTGTTGGAGGGCTTAGAGTTGCGTTTTGCGTTCTGTTGCGTTTCCAAGAATTGCTTCCTACGTTCAAAACATAAAAGGTTGCAGTTCTACGATTGTTTTATGATTGACTGCAGATCATCATAGCTTCAGCAATCTCTTTGAAAGTTCCTTTAAAGGATAATTATTATTATCTACGAAAGTTCTAGCCTCCCTTAACCACGACAAAGATATTCCAAGAGAGGAAGGAGGAAGGCACCATTTAGTATGCAGTTAAGGGAACGCGGAATCTATGCACAAGGTGCAGAGAAACAGTAAGCTAAGAAAGAAGTTCAGGAAACAAGAAAAATTTGAAGAAGAAAGTAGTAAGTGCTGAAAAACAGGACAGCAGTGAACCGAAAAAAGATGGTCCGTAACAAACAAAATCCTATTCTATTTCAACAAAAAGGAAGCCTCCCTAACCTTTAGCTTGGGCCTTCACATAGTCTCCCTGGGAGCGCTAATTCCCATAGATACAACAGTTGTATCCCCTGAGGGGTTAAAAGGATAATGTGCCTTATTGGTTTCCCAATGCCATGCCTCTCTTTTATGGAGAGTGCTTTTAGATTCGTATCTTTAAATGGACAACAGCTTGAATGTAGTTAGTTTATCGCCCCGTTTCTGTAATAGCGCTTTATGGAGGCTTTGCAAGAAGTCTCATCAGTTATACCCAAACTTGCATAAAGGAGGTAGTGGTATTTTAAGGCACTGTAGCGAAGCAGTCCAGTGAATGTGAACGCATGTGTTGTGCCATCAAGAGGTCTAGCTTCTTTGTAGGGTTGGGTTGCGGCTCACTTGGGTGCTTTCAATATCTCGAGGTGCTTACATGTCCCGCTGACCGTTAGCGCTGTTTGAGATAACCGATCCTTCTCTCAACCGAGTCATAGGTGACGATAGCATTTCATCAGGACCATGAGTCGTGTGTATATTCTTCTGAGACGCTAAAGTGACGTCTTTATACCTACTTTGAACCAAAAGGAAAGTCGTTTTCCCAATCTGGAACCTTTACATTAGCAAGTAAATCAAACTACGAATAAAACGCCACTCCACCGCAATCACAGATAAGCCATTTAAAAAAAAAAAGCCTCTAATACAAAGCCATGATGCCCACCTGACCATGGCTTGATGATGCTGACGGGAAACTATTTCGCATCCTTTCTAACGAACTTGACTGCATCACTGTACCTGCTTTAGAGAAACAGGTCTTTAGAGACCTGTTTTTATAATCGTGGGAGTTATTTCTGACCCATTATGTACAGTACAATTTCGTCTCCACAGTCCACAATTAGTACCAGGTATCACAGATAATGGCAGGTCCAGATAATATGACGTCTGACAGTCAGCAATAGAGAGTTCAATACCAATAGCAAACAGTAAATGCCAACACTTTAACCCAACGCAAGCAGAGCAACAACGACGCATGCACAGACAGGTTGAGGGAAGCACGAGCCAGCGCCAGCGACGCACCTGCGCCAAGCCAGTGGTGACCATGACGATGACGCTCACAAATGAGAACGTGTTGATGCGCGTGTAGTTGTTCTCTGCCACATTCCTGTCGCGAGCTTCAAATGCGCTGATTGAGTCCTGCACGAGGCGCGCCTTGGTTACATACGACCTGATGCGGTCCACCGCGTCCTGCAAATTGCATGTTCTCTCAGTGCTCATACACACAAAAGCTTCAAGAATTAAATGTTTAGTTTGAGCTGGGAATGCTTATCAATCAAAAAACCACAGCAGTATGGTAATTAAAAAGACAGATTGAAAAGAGCACAAAGAAAACTAGGAAAAAAAATAAAGTTTTATACACTAAACTTCAAATCAACACTAGCACTGCTGCAAGCAAGGTTAGTAGTGCCACTAGGAACTTTAAATATTGCATGGCCAGACTTTTTCTTGGCGTGTTATTCCTAAAGCATAACTTAGCATTTAGCGAATTGCACACATAGAGGTCATATTAAATGAAACAATAAAATACTCAACTTTGAAGAAAAAAAACCTAAACTTTACATTCATGTATACCATTTCACTGTGAAACCACCATGTGAGTAACATTACCATATTCTACCGTTCATGCAGACTATACAATAGATGTATACTATGGTAAACAACCTCAATATGAATTGAGTTGTACAGTTCTGAATGAAAAACTCACTTTGATATCTTCAACCTTCATCTCATAGATATCTTCATCGTTGAGGTAGGGTGCATCACCGCCCCACTCGTCAGGCTGAGTTGTGTCAAAATTGGTGAGCATGAATGTGAAGAAGACAGTCTTGGAGGAGAACCGTGAGAAGGTGTTGTCAAAGCAGAACTTGTAATCTCCAGCTTCAGTAAGGGTCAGTCTGTGCACGCGTGAGAAATATACATTTATTTTAGTGACATTTCAACACTTTCCCTGCGGCTGTTAACGGTTGGTTTGGCTAGGTTGCAAGTACCAAAATTGCAAAATTGACTTGACTGCTCAAAAACACTTTCATCCTTTCTAATTAACATAAAAAACACAATTGTATGATAACATTTCACCTCATATAACAGTCGTTTATTAAAAAGGTTGCAAAACTGACAAAATGTCATTTATTTATGCCGGTACATGAATGAGCGATTTATCTATTGGTACACATATGGCCCAGTACGTGGGGAACGTGTTACATTACAATGAAATAACTGAAGAGTTAATTTTATTATTCAAGCAATCAATGGGAGCAATTAAAACCAAGCTAATAAAACTTCTGAATACATGCCAACTAAAATTACTCAAAACAATTACGCTGAAAATATTTGATATGAAAAAACAATTCTTCACATTACTTTAGACAAGAATACGCACCGTGGCTGCAATTATTTGACCTTGAAATCATTTTATAGCCATAATTAACACTAAAATCGATACTGTAGTTGGCAGTTCTTACTTCTGAAATTACTCTACAGCTAAATTTCAACCAAATGTTGACATCCAAACAAAATTCGGTAGTGCCTCTTGACGTTAACTTAATTCATTCCTTTGGGCTGTTCAAATTGGGAATGTGTGAAATAGAGAATGATTTCCAACATCTATATAATATTCTGCTATTCGATTAGTTTTTATTTTACCCGGTATGGATATAAATATGAATCAGGTTAGGGCTTCAATGCCGCTGGATGTGTTTTTGCCACACCGCTCATGACTCGTGTGCCGCTGGTTGCGTCAACGCAACACACGTTCAACGTTTTCTCACAAACGGATCACTTTTAGATTGAATGATGGGTGTTTTAATGTTCACTTATCTGTTCTTTACAACATGTGTGGAATTCGTGAAATTTGAAGACGTTCATTTTTCTTGGCTTAAATGAGTTGAACAAGTCTACTGATGTTGAAGAAATTTTTGATACCTATTGACATCATGCTAAATTTGAAACCTGGGAGGATATGAATTGCTCACAACATCTATTCCCTTCAGGTTGATATTAAACACATAAGTATATTTTTTAACTCATTTATTTTCTTTCAAGATTAGATTATATACTAGTTTAAGCCTTTCTAACTGCTAAAAAAAAAAGGGCATATCAAAAAGGGGAAGAAGGCCCCATTTAGTATGGAGATAAGGGAATGGGGAATGTATGCAGAAGAGGCATAGAAACAGTAAGTTGAGAAAAAAGTTCATGAAACAAGATAAAAGTTGTAGAAGAAAGTAGTAGGTGCAAAAAAACAGGACAG
>JACJUY010008311.1:44942-62395 GCA_014220935.1 Platorchestia sp. MABIK | reverse complement strand
AATAATCACGGAATAATCCCCTCTTGATGTTTGCTGTCGGATATTCAGATCTTGGTGACAACAGGATCAGCAGGTCTTAGCTCCGAAAAGTTCACCAAAGGATTTTTCATCAACTGGCCGCTCTATTCATAGCTTTCGAAATTGGCTGAAATAGGTCATCAGAAAACGTACATGAAATGAACCTAAAAAATATGTTTACGAGTATGCAATGCGTTTTACAGCAAAGTGTGTATATTGCGTGCCTATGTTTAGGAGTATGCAATGCATTTTAGAGCATAGTGTGTATATTACGTGCATTGAATTGGCGAAGTTGATTTCCTAGGACTCTCGATCCGGGTACAAACAGAAAACTAAGTTTTGCATCATTCTCAATATTACAAATAATCGTTTGATCAATTTTATTGCTGAAAAAATATTATTTAAGATTGACATTAGTAAATCTGTACACAGTTGCATTAAATAGCGTAAAAATTTAGCAGCATTCATCTGAGACCTGGATGAAAGTAATGCGAGATTTTCTTGGATGTAGCATTAGAATTAACTTCACAAAGGATAACTTCAAGCTTCCTTGAATATCATTAGAGTATGATTGTGCTTCTATAGTCTATATTGTGAGTATGAACAACAAAGTCTTCAGCGCTGTTTACTGCATTCAAAAATTATGTTTTCCACATGTTGTACTCTGAATTTCATCAGGAAGTAAAATAAACAGAGCAGAAAAATACTCAAGACAAACACTACTCTCAAAGCAAAAATGTTCAATATTTTTTTAAATTTGGAGAGATGAATTCTGCCAGGAAACTAAAATGAGCCAAAGACAGTCTTTCAAAAACATACGATTCCATAGAGTTGAACTCTGTCTCGTCGACCGTGAATTTCCCTCCGCTTCGAGAGAGCTTGCTAAACAATTTAACGGTATCGTCATGCCGCTCTTGTACCAAATGAAAAATATGAAAGAAAAATCCTAAAAAGATTCCAGTGGTTTTGAAGTAACTCTCGGAAACAATTCTCCCCCAGGTAGGGAAATGCATGTAGTTTGTTATAACTGGCGGCTTTTGACATTTCCATTTGTCATTTATGATTAGATCAGTTACGTGTGACAAGGATTGATTGTATCACAATAACGTTTAAGACAAATTTCATCAGTTAATTAGGGAGACATAATGCTTCGTGCGGGAAACAAGGAAAACGCTCAAAATCATTAGTTTACGTAAGATGTTAAAGCAATCATTTAATTCAAGTTCCTGGGCGAAAATCAAACAATTCCTATTAAACATAATTCACTATTTCAAAAGCGCTTTAATTTGCAGGCAACCAACCTCAATCACGAGAAAGGGCTCATCTTATCACTCAATAACGCCCATCTTCTTCAAATTGATTAGTCATAGATCACTTAGTGGGGCTCAAAAAATGTTTACTTTTTTTCATCTTCTGAACGTGTGTTAGGAAAGCATATCATTTTGAACGCAATAGGCTTACCCTTACACTCCCAAGTACGTGCGAAATTTGAAGATATTTGCTTTTTTTCACCGCAAAAATGTGAATAGAAAATGACCCTACCATCTTCTCGGAAATAGAAATATCTTACTCTACATTCCTTTCAATCTGATATTTGGTGGCATCTACTTTCATTATGGACTCCATTGGTCACTGAGGAGCAGGAACGCCGCAATGCATCTTCATTAACATTGAGCCATGAGCAAGAAAAGCTTCCTCGAGAGCTGCTCCATTCGGATGAGATTTAGCAAAGACATCACTGCGACATGAGCTTGCTTGCGAGTTCATTGCGTTGATATCTGGGATTTGGGATAGGAAAGCTATGAGTTGTGATCAGTGCAATGTTCACAAAAAACTATACAATGTTTTCTGCATTCAATTTTGTCAAATTCTGAGTGTGTGATCAACAGCTCTCAATTTGACATTTTAAGTGGATCACAATCTTGGGAGAAGATGAAGTGGAGATGAAAAGTTTTTGCCTGTGCTCATCCGTCTTAATCGGGGAAGCCACTAGAGTTAAGCACTGACATTGTTCCTCGTACGCACAAAGTCTCAAATCCTAATAGAGGAGCTAAGATTATGTTCCATAAGAAATATACGTATTTCTTCATATATCTCTCACACCGAAACTGAAACAGAGATTTTTCCTTTGCACAGCATCTCTGCTCCTGTTTTTTGTCTGGTATAAATTTTAGTTTTTCTTCCAGAGAAAAGTGTGTTTGTTGTAATGGTTCACATAACTCTTTAGTTTTTAATCGAGAAAACCGATTCAGATCATACGTAATTACTCTTTTGTCAATTAACGTGCAATTAAATTCAAGTTTGCTCGGCCAAGAAAAAATGGAAAATTCTAGGGAAAATTCGCATGCTTCTTACAAAAAATGTCGAATAAATTGCACAGAAGGACTGAACGAAATTTTGAGTGCTTCATACAACATACAAAAATCAATGTTATAATTTAAACAATCATATAACAAATAAGTTTGAAATGCTTATTGGGCTGCATGCCCAGCAAACATTCATTTTCCATTTTTGCGAGATCATATGAAAGTTAGCAATTGGAAGGCTCTGTTGTCATGACAAAGATGTTTTCGCGGAAAAAAGAGATGTAACAATTTATAATGAATCAGGGAAAACGTTGAATATATGTACAAGGTTTGTTCCCAACCACTCACATGAAATGGATTTTCAGATGAAATTTAATCATACTTTCGAACCATCTCCGTGCTCAATTTTTTTAAGATATCTGCATTTTTTCGCAGTGTAAACTCCAAAGTATTCATATTTTCTGTTCTCAAGGAAAAATGAACTTGAATACTCATAGAAAATATACCATTAATTGTGTTCTATGCAATCTATAGGGGAGAATTTCTATCGTTCATTCAACACACGCAGTTTCACGCAGCCTTTTGAAACTTTATCTTCGTGCTGCACGCTTCCTTTCTTCTTGATACGTATTAAATCAAGGAAGGGATTTTCATGCAACTCACAATATTGTTATAACTGTTTTTGGCCTTCCAATGTTGGAAGTGAATTTGCACCCTCCCTCTAATTTTTGAACAATTTTCGAACGCATCTTCACCTGTAAACCGTGAATCCCACAAATATTTCATCAAAGTAAAACAAACAAAAAAAAAGGAATGCAAAAGCAATAATGAGACTTCCTGTTGTTTGTTTTCGTCTCAAGGCGTTCGTCGTTATTGGCTTGAAAACTCTAGATATTTTTTGAAGGATAGGCAAGCCTGCCGTAAATGACAGAAGAGATCTCACGCCTTCCGACATGCATCGATATTTTTCGCTCAATACTTCCCGAAGTAAAATGCTGTCGAGCTAGCTGAGTCCTCGTAGTAAGTTTATCATAGCCAAGCTAATTGTATTTTTATAGTATAAACTTGTTCGAGTACATGTCGACACCATCATTTTCTCAGTTACGGCGGGGGAATGCCAGTGCACGATTGTAGAAAACCACGATTTGGATAAATGGACTGAAAAATTCCCAGGCTAGATGACAGCCAAAAGAAATGGAGGATTTTATTCAGACTGATAATTTTACGATGCAAGATAGTTCACATCTAAGATTTGTTGGCGTTCTACTATGAGCGGTTTTCGTATGTACCTAAAATTTCAAATACATAATCTTTTCTTGAGTATGATGCAATCGCGTGCAGAAACATGCCTGATTTTTTACTGCTGAATTACGCTTTTGCTTAAAATTCTAAGAAAGAGAGGGA
Source organism: Platorchestia sp. MABIK (assembly GCA_014220935.1). Lineage (NCBI taxonomy): Eukaryota > Metazoa > Arthropoda > Malacostraca > Amphipoda > Talitridae > Platorchestia > Platorchestia sp. MABIK. The sequence continues at coordinate 58,667 of JACJUY010008311.1, read as the reverse complement.
TACTTTACATGATTGTACTCTTCATGCAATTTGATCTCATCCATGCATCTTACTCCTTATGAAAACAAGGATTTTCGCTGAGTAATTACTTTTAATTAGTTCATCTTGCGTAGGAAGACGCTAAAAGGAATAGAATTTTGTCCGATCCAATCACACTAAGTACTACTAAACAGCGTTGGTGTGTACGTTTCTACCGAAAAGAATTGAATACCATTCACAGTTGAGGGAATTCGAACTTACTTCTAGGTTTGTCAGACAGTAAGCTCATTTGAACGGTCGCGCTGGTCACAGGAAACCGTGTTCTAGATATAAAGTCACCTCTCAATAAAACTTGTACAGTAGACGTAGCTCATGAAATGTGTAAGATATTAATAAAAAATTTTGCGTAAATTAAATGCACCTTTTCAGTAGTAATTTTTGATCAATTCTATTTGAATCGAGCGAGGGAGGTAGATTTAGTGTTCAAAGCATCAGTTGTAGCAAGGAATAATCTTCGAATCGCTGAATAATAATGTTAGAGGGTTGTTACTTTAGGGTAACTATGTAACACTGAAGTAAGCGGCACCCTACGGAATGCAACATTAGAAAACTGAGATAAGGGAAGGGGCTTCTGCGAGAGAGAGAGAGCTGTGAGATCAGAGGGCATCAGAGGCTCATTTTAGATATTTTGAGGAAAATCAGATTCTTTCTCTGTAAAATAGAATGAAAACAATGAGGCTTTCATGGTTTGCTAACAATAATTAATTTATTCATTGTGTCAGAACATTCCGGTTTTAGTTTCTCATGGTTTACTCCTCACTTAAGGCTTGCATGCATTTGATGCACAAATATCCATGAGAATTAAACGAGAAGGCTGCTTGTCATATTTGGTTGCGATAAAATTAGAATAAGTCAATATCGAAGCATTAGATTGTAATAGTAAGACACACATAAGGACAACATTAATTCTCATTCGTTTACCGTAAAACTCCAGCAAGCTGATTCAAAGCAAATTTGGTAATTTAAAAAGGCAAACGCAATCATCAAGAAATCAAGGCTATTACGATAACTACTGTATAATTAATTTCAAATTACACTTTATTTTATCGGTTCTAAAGAGGTAAAATAAGCCGATAACTCACTATTTTATCACACCTTTACAATACCACCTTCACTTTCCACCTTCTGCAGCAGTTGACTGAAGTACAGCTGGAAGGCGTACCAGAAGAGAGCGTCGATGCATACAGGAGCTGCGAGGAAGCCTATCGTTATACGAAGAGAACGAGCGTCAAAATGTGTCATGAATGAGCTTTGTTCTGTTAGTTGCGATATTGGAAGACACTCCAAACTCTTATTATGAGCATAATGATACGGTGTGATGGAAATTGCTTTGTTCAAGAGAGTATAAACAGGCGAGAAAGTGTAGCGGGCGAGATCATTCGACTGTCGTTTGCTGAAAGGGAATACACTTTTTATCACATTTGCAAATAACTGAGCAGAGGTGGAAAAAGAGCTCAAACAGTGTCGTGTAGGTCAATTGCAGACTGACATCTTCTCATGAAATAGTAAAGGAATATCTGACGCGAGGATCGTCAGATACATGAAAGTGTATTGTGTCAATGTTGAGTAGCGTTCCTGCGTGCATTAGTGGCGTTGTTAGTATTGGCATACGCTAAATTAAGAAAATGGTAGTATGGAGGCATAAGAAGGGTCTTTTTTCGCTCTGGCGCCATTTATTTTTCAAACTATAATGATTGACTTTGCCGTAAAGCCTGAGAGATCACACTTTTGTTAGCAATAAAAATCTCTCAAAATCTAGCAAGATGATAATTTTAACACAAGATTACCCATATTGATGAAAATTAAAACGCGTGATGAATTCCTTTGTTTCGAAGTATTACACAAGATTGCAATTACAAAACTTTTGTGGTTTATTCTTTCACACATTTCTTCGTTGCACATAAATTCATTTTTTCAAGAACAATAATCCTACAGTCGAAAAATGCATAACGGAACAATTTCAACCCAGTCTTTTATTCTTCTACATGACAACAAAGCTTCTATCTTTAAGAAGCTAGAAGAAGCTCGTTACAAATCCAGTGAATCTGAGCCAAAATTAAACTAGAGATTCCCCTCTGCATTCGGTTCGCAGAAAGAAAATTCCACGAGACGTAATGTGTAATTGGCAGGAGCTGTCACCCGCATGCTCCTAGAACACGACTATCCGATTGCCAAAATTCCTGAGGTGGGCGCATGGCGTTGCCAGCGCGGGATTCTATACTGAACAGGGTCTAACATCTATAATCAATGGAGGTTAAGCGTCTCATATGACAGCGATAATCAATTTACGAGAATGTTTGCTGTTGAAAAATGATGCGGTGTTCTTCAAGCGAGGGGCGACTGGGAGAGAGGAAATAGGGCAAGGAAGTGGGGTCTGAAAGTCGGAATCAACACGAACCTTTCATTAAGAGCGATAGCGCTCGCCAAGTGCCAACGCTCACGCAAGCTTCTTTCCGTCAAGAGTTGACGTGAGTTTGACAGGAGACCTGTCAAGCTGACACGAATGTTCGACATCTGCAACGAGGACTTACGAGCGGGATAATTACAGTCAATCCTACAGGTTTAGGAAACTATTTCATGCGAATAACATCAGCTAATACGAGGACGAATAACGTCCGAGTCATTCATCTAATACGGTAGAAAATACAAAAATTTAGCCCTTATTTTCATTAGCATAATTTAAGGTTCGAATTGAATCATTTCATTAAAATCTATGATCGTATGTATTTTCTACAGCGATTTATCCCACCCTTTGTGCGTCGCTCCATTTTGTTCGCAATGCATTGCGTGAACCTAAAGAGTTTGCCATAGACTCTGCACACTGGAAAATGTGGTGCGAAACAGTTAAGTTCATTTTCGAAGCTGAAAGAATTTAGAGAAGGATGAGTAAAGACGAAACAACGTTTAAATTAGTAGAGTACACCTAGAGTAAAATTTAATCATCTCTCGATTTTGCTCTGCGCTATCATGAAAGCACTCCTCTGATCTCCCGATAATACCTTCATTACCTTTTTCAGTGAAGGAAATGCAGAGAATCGATCATTTATTCCCTTTGAATACCTTCACTCCCAATTTTCAGGAGGTGAATGCCGAGAATCGATCATTTATTCCCTTTGAAATACGGTTTTCAATTTAGTCTTTGAAATCTAAGCGTTTCAAGACAACAAAGGCAGTTTACTGTAGATCATTTTAGAGTTTTCTTGGCTTCATTTTAGTATGTTTTTTGCTTACTGTTTTCAGCCTTTGGATCACAGCGCACATTTATTCTGTTTCAGTTTGCGTTGATAATAGGTAATATTTAAACACTTTAGTGGGTATGTAATTCAACGTTTTTTAAAAATTTCAATGAAGCAACGGTACAAACATGTTATATTTAAATTACGCTTCGTTAAATATAACGCTATTTCTAAGACACTTCGCAGTCTTATTTTAATTGGCAAACAATAGGCCCGCTGCGCTAAATTTTCCAAAAATCCAGTTAGTAACTGGGATTATCATGAAACACGCACCACTGATGCGGCAATGTAAAATTGATTATTACATCAATAGAAACAACCGCCGTGATAAAATGTGTAGCACCAGTCGCTCATTGTGCCACAACTTGTTGAATACACGATAAGCCAGCAAGTTAAGGTCGGAATCTAGTTTTTCAAACGTTAGCTAGCTTACATTTATTTCAGTAACTTTCTAAATTTCTCCAAATACGTGAACGCTTCCCGCGACTAAGTTTTATTCTTATAATGTATAATTTTATTTTGGAAAATTAATGTGCAACGTGCGAAGTAATCATAGATAATTTATTCCAACGAAAAACAAAAGTATAAAATGAAAACACACACGTAAATTTCAGTTTGAATAAACTATATCAAATAAACTCGTAGTGATTGTGCCTCTCAAATCCATGATGTTGATTTCGACGATAAAGTCTAAAGACTCGCAATTGTGTTGGCATCCTAAATTTTAAACTTGAACTGCATAGAACAAATGTCTTTTAGCAGGCAATGCCTGCAAGGTACGAATGCAGGAGACCAACTAAAACTCAAGCCTAAAGCTTGCTTGTGTATGATTTTTATCTTTTTATTATTTCATAATGAAAAGCTCTCTTTAATTAACTGACGAATCATTTAAGTATACCCCAACTTCATGGAACTAAGCACGGAATTTGGATGTACTGAACTGTAACTCTATGAATAGACTTTACACCTATCGATCCGTAGCTAAGTTCAGACTTGGATCAGAATATTAGTTCGACATTTGGATTGAGTTTAAAGCCGATCATCTCGTCCAAGAATGTGGGAGGGCGGACTCTGTCTTCACTCGTAGACTATTTGCATCCTGGTACTACATGAATAAAAATGCGTTCAAACGATATATATATTTTATTGCATGTTTTTTTGCATTCTGGCGCACAAAAAGATTTACTCAAGGAAGTAGATGACAAAATCATTTCAGGAAATAACGTTTTTGTTTGGAGGACAAATAATGAAAATATAAGATTAAACAGTTATACCTCTGCTCTCTAACTAATTCCGAATGAAGAAGAAAACCATCATTTTACATTTTAAACGAAACTCACTGCTACTTACCTCCAAGTGTTCTCAGACTCTTTACTAACACTGAAATTATAAAACCACTTTTTATTATGATGCTCAATTCTGAACGGATTTTTTTTGAGGGGCATGATAGAACGCTGAATTCTTTTAAAATTTCCAATAGGCTGAAAAATAGGTGTCGTCTGCATCAAACGATGGATAAATTCCGAATAAAGTATATCTATTAACAATAATGTTGGTGATACTTGTACCTGACGAAAACATACCCTCTGAAGAATAAATTCTCAGATACAAACTCGCGCTCGTTCCTTGCCGCCCGCTTTCATCAACGAAAAAGAAAAAACGCCGGCGAAATCAAATTATTCCCCATTCGCACGCTCGTTACCTTAGGTGTCGTTTTTACGAAAGAGCTTTTGGACGAGCATCTATTATCAAAAACATCAGCGTGAAAAGAGCAAAGCGAAATTCCGGCCGTACGGCAATATTTTATCGCTACCCAAAACAAAGTGTCGATCTGGTCTTCGTTGAGTATTTTCAGGACGAGGCTGTAAAATCAAGTTTCCAGGGAAATACGTGAAAGGACTGCGCTGCTGCAAGCTCGCAGGTGCATCAGTAAGTTTGTTGTCTTCGTGACGAGGCAGTACGGTCCTTTAAAATTCTTGAAGACTGCAAAGCACGACTACAAACAAAAAATGCAATCAGCCCTCTGCAATGCGAGTCAAGTTTTCATGGACTTAGCATCTCATTCGTGTGCTGGAACTAAGTTTTTTATTATTTCACTCGTTTTTGACAGCGCTGAACATGCAAGTTCATTCTCTGTACACAAGCACTCTACAGATCTTTCACGAAAAATATTTAGATTTCCTTTCATGCAAAGAAAGGAAGGAAAAATAGTTCACCATTAGATTGAGACTTTTACCAGTATTACAACCCGTTACTTTCCAATGGACGCTTTCTGTTCCAATGGACTTGCATGTGATTTCTGCATGTGCTTTCTCGAGGGAGATCGCCAGTGCTCCAGCAGTTTATGTGTGGGTAGAAGCTTGGCTCGAAACTCGATAAACCGGAAAAATCCACTCGGTTGAAATTAGAAAGGCTGGCTATTTTGCTATAAAAGCTTTGGAAACAGTACTGACACCTCTGTTTTGTCCGATTTGATGTGAGAAGATGCATTACCCAGTTAGAAAACAAGATTTTTGTTCTTGAAATACTTTTGGCTCGTAAGGGTAGTAATTATAAATTTATCCGTTGTATGAACTTGATTCGACTTTCATATTTTACTGCGAACATGGACTGGTTTTCAAAAATGTGACATGAGCTTGTTTTGATGACTGAAAACTGTTTCATGAGAGTGGGATGAATGCAGGAGAGTACCTACTTACACTTTTGTTATCTCGATTGACCTTGAGTTAACCAATGCACATTTTCTTATATGAACATGCAGTGTCATCTGCGTTCACACATCTTGTATCAAAAGACAGTGCCGTTTTCGAGATTTTTGACTCACTGATACTTATGCAGTTGAATTTACACTGTTTCGGACCAAAATGGTCGAATAATGATATGAGTGGTGTCCGGCATGTCAGGGGAGTGCTTTCATGACAGCGTATAATAAAATCAAGGGAAAATTATTTTAATCGTTGCTCTAGGTGTGCTCCGTTAACTTAAACGTTTTTTTACCGCTACTCTTTCTGCTTTTGCGTCATTCGGCTTCCAAAATGAACTGAACTATTTCGCATCACAAAAGTCATCTTTAAATGGTTCCTCTTTTTCTCAATCACATTCACTTCTCTTGATAGCATCTATTTTGAACACAAAGGATTTTCTTGCCCTTTAGCAACTGTCAACTGTAGCGAATTTTAAGGAAGTCTAGGATAGCCTGAATTTGCCGTACCAACGCGAAATATGATAATCGGCGAAATTTGGCTCTATCAGCTGCTTGTCAATCTCCGAGAGTGTTTTTCCTCGTCTATATATAACTCAACAAAGGCTGACCGTAGATCGTTCTTTTTCTTAAAAATGCAAAATGCCAGTAAATTGAATGAATTAGCATTTGATGTTAGCAAAACTGGAATTTGTAATAGAAATTAATATTAGAACTTTGTCAGGACGCTGCTGTTTATAAAAACAAGCTCCTTCGTCTGATAGATGACACACATCTGTTTAATAGCCAATGACTTTTTCATAAGTCATGTAATATAATCCTGCTCAATGACATATTTGCGCTGCATTTCAAGATTCATGGAATAGTTTCCCCACTCCAAATGCAATCTAACATAAATTGTATTTTATGGTCACCTAATGTATTTACGTATTTGCTAGAATTAGCTGGCTGTCGCATAGAATTGATTTACCTCCAAAGACCATGTTCTGCACTGTCATCCCATTCTTCACAGTTTCTTGCCTGTTGAATATTTACACAAATTAGCAGTGGGACTCGCGACAAAAGGCGGAATTGTTCCGAGGACTCAGAGGTCTAAAAGTGAGGAGAAGCAGCGCGTTCGCTGTGATTCAGAACGAGCAATATCCGTAGACATCGGAAGGTGAATGTTCATAAAAACGGAACAGGCTGGTAATTTTTCTTGATCAAAAACTGGGATTATTTATATCTATTTCATTTAGAATTTCTCCCAGTCGGTTTTTATTAAATGTACGAATAAAGTTAGTAAATAACATAAAACTAATTCCTAGAAAATTTTTGACTCGGGATAGAATGTGCACTGACTCCGAGATCCCCACTCCAGCTGATGAACTTAAATATCTAGCTTGACATTAAATGGAATATACGCAGAAATTTCAGGCACTAGAGTCAAGTAAGTTTTCTAAGAAACAGCTGATGTCGAAAGTGCATGAAGCATTGTTAAATAATCTTTTGCACAACTGCCAAGGACTTTTTTCTCAGCAAAATTCCTAATATGTTTGCGGATTTATTCGAATGAAGGACAAAGAGGAGATTACGAGCAAGATTATAAACAAGTTTGGCTACCCTGATTTGTGCGAGTACTGTCGAAGTTGTAAGTCCCGCACACACTTTTAATTTAGAGAGATAAAAATTTAGAATGCTGGATTTGTACATTATAATCGACAAACCAATGAGCTTTTTGTTTGCATAGAAAGACCTCCAAACATTACCTAACCCACCATCAGCTGATAAGATTTTTTATTTAACATTATATTTCTAACATCTGTATCGGTGTTCACTTGAAATTTGTTCAAATGAACTTTTACGCTCTTCAGCGATCATAGCCTAATTAGCTGTGGTAATGATGTTCCTAACGTGACGTGTGTTAAATTATGTATTGCAGAAATTCATCGGAGCTTCCGGCGTTCCAGAGGGACCAGCCAGACAGTAATTATTCATGCAAAAAGTTACACCAGCTTTCCCCAGGAATTAGTTTCTGCTCTTCGGTTTCTCTGATATTTGGGCAGTAATTTCGTATCCCATGTAACTATTTTATTTGTCCGATCACAGCCCTGAGTTCAGCAAAATTTGGAAATGTTAATATGAGCCTTTCCCTTTACAAAATGTTCCGTCTTTAGGCCCAAATCCATCCTTATTTAGAGGCAGCCCGAAACTAGTCAGCCTATGCAACATGTTCGTCCGTATAACAATTAGAGCTTTGGTCAAGTTAAGTGTGGAGACCCATTACCACCTCGTCGATGATTCCGGACAGATATTATGTTCGGCGTGCGCGCCACTGCTAGCGCAAGGACGTCTTTATGATAGCAGTGGTGTCCAGCACGTCATAAGCCCTCTGTTCTGGTGGCTTCCATCAGCGGCCGTGCCCTATGGTCCTTTATCCTGAAGTTACGAGCCCAACTCCCATTTGCTGTCTGACGGCTACAGCCTTACGCGTCTCCAAGCCCTTACGGCACAGGGTTAACGATGCCCCTCGGCCTACCGGAAACCTATTTTGTGCTCCTCACTGCGCCTTGGATGGAAAACAAGCCATAAGCTGATTTGTCCACCGCACTCCAAACAACTTCCCAATGGCGCCTCTCAATGGCTTCTGGATGGCTGAGGCACTCCGATGGGACAATACCAGTCACTTCAAAACTTAATAAAATGCCATGGAAAACTTATTCTACGGAATGGGCTGGTTAAAAATTGAGCGTAGAAGTTTTTCTTTCTCGTTCTAAAAAGAAATGAGAGCGTTTATTATTTCACTTGAAAACTATTCGACTCAGTCCAGAAAAGTTATAGCTGAGTTTCTGATCGGAAGTTCACGAAGTGTGATTTTAGGTTACATTGTGGCTAAGAAATAAACCTCTCACACAACTGTTTTTCGTACGCCTAATTTATTTGATGTGTCTGCCATCATTGCAATTGAATCATCAGAGCTGGAGCAAAAATTACGTTCTCTAGTATGTAGTAATTATGTAATCGAGGTAATGTAAGCTTGTAGATAGATGCTAGAAGTGCAGGAGATAATTTTTTCATGATCCGAGGACCTTTACTGTCACGGTAACGCATGCCTTTAGCTTAGCCTTTTATACTCAGGGAACAGGTTTTCACGGAAGCTCTGTACGCTCTTGTTGCCAACCTGCGATTATTTAAAAGCATCAAGACGGAATATTTTAAATAAAATCATCTTTCCCAAACAAAGTTTATTTGCTGCTTGTTTCCATACTGGATGCCATCTCCCCAAAATCTAACATTTTTGTGGTATTAAAGTAAAAAAATAAATCCTACATCAAGAAATAGAAGGCAAATCGTTAAGCTCAGCTAAGAGGTGTTCGTGTAGAAAGCAATGTAGAGCTTACGAAGGTATTTTCATGATGACGGATCAGTATCCCGTCAGACAAGACATGCCGACATCATCTCCCGTGTCCATCTCATTTTATTTCATCTCTATTTCTTCCAGAATTAAAACGAAATAGTTCAGAACAGAGCAGTTTACCTCCATTTGAATTGAAATTATGACGACTGAGAAAGTTTCAGCATTCATTCTTATTTCCTCAATAATTTGAACCCTCAGCTAGAGCAGAACACACACGCACTTCCCTCCACCTATGGGAAAATAATTTGATAAAGCTAATAAATGAACAAACTGGCGAAGCGACATAAGACACGACGCAACCCGAAAGGATTTAGAAAAGGTTCGCTGATAAATACAACGTAGCATTACTCTAGGTTGTTAATTTTGGAATTTACTAGGTGTACGAGGAAAATGAAAGACTGGGAATACGTACAGTTACTAGGACTCCATAAGCGTTTCCTAACCTTATGAACCTAAACTCTATGAACCTAAACTGAATTTGAAGTCTAACCTGAAAGTACGAATCCCAGCCTGATTATTGGTATTTTTTCCTTTTTTTACTGTTATTATTCTACTACTTGTTGCAGTATGAAGTGTATTGTCCGAATGACGTCACTCTAAGCCAGAGTTTACTGACCTCTGCTGTTGTATTAGATTTGTATTTTGTGCGAGTTTGTGCATTTAACATTTTTTCGTTTTTAAACTTTTACAATTATTTTTAGCATTGAGGATCGCACGCCATAAAATCTGCGAATAAATTATCCTCCTCGCTAATAGTTACATAGCACACAGGATTTACTAAATTGGTTGGTTTTCAAAGACGTGGGAGCACTTCAAGGGTTGTATTGTGAGTAAAATATAATTTAAACCACAACATTTCGGAAAACTTTGAACAGGAATTAGAAACGGGAATTGTGGATGTTTTTAACTGACTGGCAGAGCTGATACTTTGTCCTTAAATGTTGGGTAAAAGCGAAAATTTGACCTACATTTTTTCTGCTCATTTTCAGCACGAAGCATTTCTTGGTTGGAGGTCAATTTTAACTGAAACAAAGTTCAAAGTTCTTTCGCTTCCGAGCTGACCCAATTTTTATCATTTTTCATTCGGTATTCCTTGGCCATAAGGAAGTAGATATCTTCGGACACACAATTAATTCTGGAATGTTAAATTTGACCACTTCAATGCACTAATCTCCCCAGTCACTTAATCAGCCCTGAGCAACCATAAATAGATGAAGGAGCGAGAGGTTCAGGGAATCTGAAGTCTCCCGAGTGTTGCCCAGGAGCAGATCCCATTTTGGATACATAAATACTGAATACCATTTTTGAACTCTAGAGTTGTTCTAGCTATTCAGGTGTGCAACACCTACGCAATAAACAATAGTTTTCAAGATCGATTTCATTCTCCTTGTACCAACCCCTGAAATCAAACGGGATGTAGAAAGAACTTAACATGAATTGGACATTTTTGTTTCCCAAATGAAATGAGGTTATTCCTTCCCAAATAAAAGTGCACTCCAAGAATGAATCTAGGGTCGTCGCTGGAAAGTCATGAAGTCTTCTACGGCAAATTTCACTCGGAGTGGCCTCTCTGAGTTCTTACCACGACCTGCAAGCGCCTCTTAACTTGTCTCCTGCAGTGCCCGCATTCTCCTTTGAAAGCCGTGTACGCGCAGTCATGTGACGATTCGGCAACACAGCGCATGCTTCCGTTGAGGTCTTCTCACTTCCTTCTCTTGAAAATCCGCTGGATGCGATACGAGTACGTGGACTTGCAGGATTTGACAAGAACATTCCGTGCCTCATGTGAGGGGAGACCCAGACAAGGCTGTCTCAGAAGTCGAATGAGTTCTGAGATGAATGATGCCCCCATTGCATGAGGCACGGAATGCTCTTGCCATACAAGATTACTCATCTGATACTATTTGAAGGACTTTATGGTTAGGTCCTGCACAACATTCGCAGGCTGAAAGGATTTTGGCGTGAACAGACAATTAAAATTCATGATGATGGTCTTTCAATTGATCACAATTTGAAGTTGCTGATTCTGACCCATTCTCGTCTCGCGCTTTTACGGTCATCAGTGAACGTCTTGTGAAAATTGCGACGGTAAAATTAAAAAATCAGCGTACACTTTCGTTAAGAAATTACTGTATACCGCTATCTTGGCGCTTCCATCACCCACGCAAAATTGCATTCCCACCACTTTGGGCCTACATAAAAGTTTGGGGAAGCACTTGTGGGCGATGTCGATAGTTTATCCTAAAGCAGGTCTTTCATGTACGAAGAACAAAATGAGTATTTTTTTTAGCTTCCTGTTTTTTATTAGCGTCTGAAGAATTTTTTCAGAATAGTCGAGAGAATCATGACTCGATCGTTTATGTAACTCTTAAATTGATTGAGGCTATTTGCAGAATGCACTCTTGATATTGAAAAGAACTTCCATGAACACTCTCACTTTTGAATCATTCAATTTCGGCAACTCTATTAATATTTAAATTTGTTCTCATTTTCTTGGCAAATCTGAGGAAAACTGCCGAGGGAACCATTCAGAGGACTTGAAACTTTCTCATGCATCCATTTAAGGGATCTCAAAAAAATGGAGTCAAGGAAGAATATGCTTCAGATAGCGGCATTTCGCATTGGAGCGAACGCGGGAAAACTGGTTTCAGAACGGGGAATAGAATTATACTGGTCTCATATGAGACTAGCATTGGAGACCTCTTGGTACAAAACAAGCTTGTCATGTGCTGAGTAAATTGTGAAAAAAGCGCTAAAGACGCATGCAACATCCTTTTATTTCGAACCGTGGTTCATAATACATTTACACGAGTCGAATGGTAAAAGACATGTCAATAAATTATTACAGAGATTAAACACAAATAGAGAAACAATTTTGAGTAGCGTTAGTCGTAGAATTGAGTGCAATAATAGCAACAGCTCTTCTCTGTTTTGGTTCATGGATAAAATTATTTTCGAATCCCTGGCCTCCCTGGGATACGAATTTTGTTATGCACAATGTATTTCAGAGCACTTTCGAATGACGCCCTCTACGTCAGGATCCAGGATCTTTGTGTACTGTGCAGCGCGTTTCAAGACTTATAGTCTGTTGAGCATTCTTCTTTTAGCAACTGAAGACTTCGCTGACAAGTTAAAAATTCAAGGATTCTCTTCACATCAGTAGCTACAAGATTTTATGAGAATTTTAGTTTAATTCTGACTACAAATTTGAAAATCTTTACTCGTCTTCAAACCAAGCCTGTTTAAAGGGATCATTTAAGTTCGTACCCGATGACGATTGTTCATAAAGACAATTTTGTGACTTTTGCTTTTGCTCTATACCAAAATATACCTCTTTCTGACGGGTTTTAAATTCACACTTTCTTTCAAAAGTGTCTGTTTTGCTTTGCACATAGCATAAGAATTGATTTCATTGCTAATGATCAACGATTGCATGGAAGATCATTTCCACTACTTGATTTTTATCATTTGTTCTTGGAGACAAAAAATATTATGCACTGTGTTTCTTGTTCACCCTTTTTCAAAGGAATTTCCATGCAAAAATTACCCTTCACAGCTGCTATGTTTTTGCTCACATAATGTTTTTGGTGATGCTGTCGATTGAAGCAAATATTTAAGTAATTTCTTTCTTTGTTAACTATTTAAACATTTTAAAACTTTAGAACTGTCAAAGTAATTATGGAAATAGATTCTCTTCCATGATGAAATAAACAAAAGATGCAATCATAGCACTGGAGTGAGTGAAGTTACTGAAATAAAGTTTAGAACTAGCATTGTAGTTTAAGGTCTTGATACACTGATGCAAGTTTTTTCTTCAGATCATTTTCTAGCGAACTTTTCGAACTCCGGAGTCCAGAATTCCTAGCATACAATTTAATTATCTGCGTTACCAGACATGCGCTACAATTCAATATAATAGCAACGTTTAATTTATGTACATTGTTACAAAAATTCCTATTTTAAAATTCATGCTTATTGGGATCCAGTATTTTTCTGTCTTTCTCTGCTCGTTTTTGTAAAATGATAACATTAAAATTCGTAACAGGACTTGAAACACACATGCACTTTTACAAATGTGCTAGTTTTATTTTCAAGAAGGTAAAAATCGCATTTCCTTCAAGAAGGCATTGAATAAGCGAAAAGAATTTGCATGATGGATGGCTGAACATGACACCATTTGAAGGTAAGCCAATTTTAGTTTCATTTGAGACTATCCAGAAGCATATATTGATAGAGAACTAACGATAAAATGATTTGTTTCTACTTGAGAAGTGAGTTAATTTAGAACAGTTATTATTAAATTCAGTTCGAGGTGTCACGGTACGAAGGGGGTGGGGTGGCGTCAGGCGCCT
>JACJUY010008311.1:15505-35573 GCA_014220935.1 Platorchestia sp. MABIK | reverse complement strand
CTATTGCACTGGCGGCCGCATCTTTCCATCTTCGAATTTTATGAGACATTTTATACCGAATTTAGCTTTATAATAGGGCCTGAATTGATAAGATTTTCTAGGTTTACTTTCTCTACTTTATTCGTTCGAGACTGATCTAGCATTCTAACGAAGAACAAACCCGTGCATCGAAGATGAAGATACTGTGACCATTCTTAACTTTAAAACTAAAGAAAAATGTATCATTCTTTCATGGACACATTTGGCAAGGAGAGTGAATTAGAAAGCTAAAGCAATTTAAAAACGAACAGGTATCGTTTGTATTCATGCCGTTTAGAGAGACTACTCATTCTCAACTTTTGCTCATTTAGAAAACAATTGCCTCAACTTACTTACAACTAAATACTTGTGCATTTACATTACGTAAAAAAATACAGCGCATCAGTCCAGGTAACGAACCTTTGACACGGAGCCACGAAGACTATAGTTGCCTTCATTAGGAAACTCCGTCACCAACGAAATCCCCAATTTATTCTGAAGTGAAAGAGCTCTCAACGCTTGAATTAGCATGAGATAAGGGACGCAAAATGATTCAAATTACTGTAGCCGCTCGTAGGACAAAGACAGGATAATTATTCTATCGCTGGGCTTTAAAACGCGCATCAACATCATGATTTCCTCCAATTTCCATAACGTAGAAAACTTCTTGCTAAGACATTCTCTACAGAGATAGCCTATCGCCCTGTCCATTTGTCTCCCGCCTAACGCTCCAAATTTCACTTCCTGGGCACGGCTTTATCGGATGAGAAGAGCAATATAAAGATATTTGGAGACGTCTTCTTCCAGTCATTATCAAGGAGCCGAGACTTCTCAAAGACGCCTCGGACAATCCGCAGCCACAATGCATCGTTCCTAAAACGATTCATAAATTCCAGTTCTTATGGGGCCAGCTATCGTATTTAGCGATCAAAGAGAAAATTTTATGGAAGCCTGCTCCACTACAAGCAGACGAACTCAAGTTTTGTTACTGTACACGCGGTTACACGACGGGACGGATCCCTCACATCAAATCCTAATAAAGATGGATTCAAGCTGATTACTCACTCAAATTTTCATTGGGATTCACTTTTGAGATCTGCCGCTTGTATCTCATCGTACTTTCGTGTAATAAACTTTAGTTTACGACAAAAGTATGATTTCTTCATCCCAGGGGGCTGCTGCTAAGTAGCTCATTTTGGACTGCATAAAGCGGGACATGATCATAGCTGAAGATGAAGCGGCTGGTTTTACTGACGGAAAGTAAGGTGCATTCATTCAACTGGAACAATTGGGCTGGAAATCTAAAACAGGAACGCACGAACCTGAATTGTTGAAAAAGAACATTTGAAATGAAACAGTTGAACTAGGATAGCCGAACTGCAACAGACAAAATAGAGAAATTAAGCTAAACAATTGAACTGGAAAAGTTGAACATGAACTCTCGGTCTATAACAGTTAAACGGAACATTTGAGTTGAAACTTTTGAACTGAAGCAATTGTGCTGGAGGACTTGGACAAGGCACCAAACTTTTCTTGTTGTGAACCTGGTTATGATCTGCTACTCTTTCACTTTAGATATTTGTGAGATTTCTGTTAGTAAGAATTCGTTTAATTTTCCAACGACATTTCGTAGAATTTATTTTTGAAAATGAAAACTCAACCTTTATTTGAGAAAATATAACCAAAGTTTGTAAACGTATGTGCTTCAACTCTGCATGCCTAGCGAACCGACTGGTATCATTTAAATTATCTCATTTGAGACGCTTAAAATGGACTATGATAGTCTTACTTTATTGTTACACCGCTTAGAACTGTAATTTAATGCATGTTTATCGAAAAGTAAATAAATTGTTCTATACCTGCTGCCTTATATCAAAAGTTTTTGATATTCCAGATGATTTTCACCAAAAATAATCGCGCTTTTTGACGTGGCTTCATATGTTGACGTTATTTCCGATAAGACACAATTCCTCAGAAGTGTGAAGCACTAAAGATACAGAAAATATAAGTTCATGTGGTAAAAATCAGAAATAGCTGTAATTATAAATAGTGATCCCCTGTGTTTTAAATAGTACCAGTCTTTTCGTCCTGTAAGACAACTGAATAAATTAGCATCCCAGACCGATCATTTACCAGCAGATAACCTACTACGGAATTCGGACAAAATTTTCAAGCTGCTCCCAAATACATTGGCTTCAGAGTACGACTTTTTTCTTCATTACGATTGCTCACTTATTGCTTAGCAAAGTGCTTTTATACGTCAACAATGATCTGAGCCGAGATCCTTACTGCATTTTCTGAAGAACTGCCGACAGGTGCATTAACGCTCTTTTGGGTTCTAACTCGAGCTCTAAACGCAGAATTCCAAACAAACTTGGTCGTAAATTTAGGGCTGAAAAACTGGATCCATTCTCAAGTGGATTTGCTAACTGTAATTACACCCGTTCGTCCCCTACTGCTTCTGCTCGGCGTCGAAACTGAAGAATTCACGCCCCAAATAAGAGACTCCAAAATGAATAGCTCACCAGAAGTCGGCAAACTTTTTTACCCGTCGAGCCCTTCATGGGATATTTGTGTTTACACCGACCCCCTCCATGCACACACACACTAAAAGGTGAAAAAAATATTAAACCATTTTTCATGAGGACCCTATAAATTTATCGACCCTCTGAGTTCTGTCCTCGACCCCCAGAGGTCGATATCGACCACTTTGCCGACCCCTGAGCTAAACAAATGTCTAAGATATTCAGTACGGTAGATTCTAAGACGATTGAATTCATACTTGAAAAAAGTATTTTCTAATAGATTTACCAAATGATGAGTGAAACCACCTACACCAACGATGAAATAGAGTTCAAATTTTAAAATAAACATCTATTAATTGTGCCATTGTAAAGTGTGAATGTCATAATGAAACAGTGGAAAAATAGAATGAACACTCAAGAAGTATATGTTCAATGACTTTTTTTCGATGCTGTTTTACACCATGAGAAAGCCTAAAATGCCGCCGTCACACGGAGACCAAATGGTAACGTTTCATCATAATCATCTACAGTCAGCGGCACTACTCGGTCTGTCCAGAGCCACGAAACAATGAAATTTCAGCCTTAGTTTGACCAAACTGGTCCCAAACTTAGGCTGAAATCTGACGGTTTCGTAACGCTCGACAGACCTGAGTAGTGCTGCTGACTGTAGATGATTTTGATGAAACATAACCATTTATTTGGTCTCCGTGTGACGGCGGCCTTAGCTTGCATGCGTGCGACTTTCTTTTCCATTTTGCCTCCTTGTAGAGCTTCATCACAAAAAAAAGCAAGGCTCGTCCTTAAAACCGCAAACCACTTCATCACGTAATGTACTTCACTCAATTGTTCAATGTGCACTTAGACGAAGAAACGTGGCAATTCAATGACATAAACTAGAGCAGAGTCGATAGTTTACATCACCGTATGATAAATGATGTAAGACATCCTCGTCATTGGGTAGACTCAAGTTTTCCTCGGGGCGCTCGGTTCTCAACCTGAAATCAAATTAACGTCCAATTTTTGCTCATAAACCAACGAACGGTTGGGTACAAGCACCAAAATTACTGGCAATAACTACTCTAAAAAATCCCGTTATTCGACCAATTCTAGGTGTGCATCCCAATTTTTTTTTTCCGCCAAAAGTGTAGGAAACTTTTATGCTGATGGCTGCTCTTCAGCTGAGTGAAGAAGTTAAGCACGTGTCGAGCAGATGTAACACAATTTAAAAATCAGGCCAGTTTTGTACTACGTTTCGGGTTTTCACTCCCTAGTTGAAAAAATACTGCAACTTTTAGGACGAGTTTTCTGTGATCTTCTCCATAGGATTTCATGAGAAACCCTGTTATTCAACTTAGAGATGATGCCTTTTGTCGACTTTAGCCTTTAAGGATATAAAGCTATTAAATCCTACTAAGCGAGTGAAGTTTCTCTATGTAAATGACTATTGCTCTTTGGCATGTTGTGTCCAAAAGAATTAGTTCAAAGTTTTCTCGGAGAAAGTCTTTTTTACTTTCTCGAGTTCATAGGAATAGCAGTCATTGTCAGTAAGTAATGAGTGATCGAAACAGCAGCTAATCATCTCTGAATTAATGGAGATTGTGTAAAATACCAGTTCAAAAATTCTTTAATAACCTGACCTCATCAACCTAAATGGGCTACAAACATCTACCTCCTTATGAGAAAATTTACCGTTAAATTTTTTCTTCTATTCATATTAACATGCAACCTAGCTGTTGTAGAGAGAAAGCCTACGTAAAAACAGCTACCTGAGAAACCATGTCCAGCTTGCCATTCTGGCGCCGCTGCCCCCTCGCAGCGACGCCGTTATTTGCCTCGCACCGTCCACGCTACATAGTTAGTCCACCAACATCTCTCTAATGTAAAAGTTTCAAATTCGTTATTCTTCCCGACATTCTGAGCTAAAGCACCAAAGGCTTCAAAGCAGCCGTCAAATTTTCAATAAACAACTCTCAATGACTACAGACTCGCATTGTTCGTTGGCCACATATGCCTTAATTTCCTCAAAAATACCCAGAGCTGAATAGAGTTGGTGCTTGCGTAGTTAGACACATTAGCACCAAATAATCATGGTGATTCGTACTCGTCATATTAACTTCTTCAAAAAGGTTTTTTGATCACCCATTTACAATGAAGCTTGTCAAACAGTGAGCCTCGGTTCAATGAAGAGACAGTTTGACACTTTATTATCTCGAAATTCTTGGGGAAATATTCTTCCAGCCACATAAACAATTTTTTCTAGGAATGAACCCTTTAGTAGAGTTAGACCAACCAACAGTTCAAGTGTTAGCTCTAGACTTTGATATAAAGATAATCTTTACGATTTAACGGGCCTGCCGAGTTTATGAATTGAGACTGCAGATGAGCACCAGAGAACGTGGCAGAGATATCTCGTAATGCTTCACCAAATCCTAGTTTGGGCACAGCCACAAGTTTAAAACGGTTTGACCCGAGGCTTGCATTTGTCCGGAAAATTATCTGCAATGGTTTTTTGTTGTTTTGCTACTGCCGCTCGAATTACGAGATCCAACGCGAATTACGAAATGCAATCCAACAATTGCGGAATTGCATTAGCAATACAAATGTTCTCCCCATGGAAATAGCATGAAAGGGAATAGCAAATAGACTCGCACTACTTCACAGTCGTTGGATGACTCCTTCCCAAATGGTCCGACCTTTGAGCAATAACAGCCCATGTAGGATCACATTCCTCCTGCTACAGGCACAAAACATTTCATCATAACACAGTGTCCTTTAAAAAATTCAGTTATAAATTAACTTACTGCGGTCTCCTTGCTATTTGATAATCTTCCGTATCTCTTAGGGCAACAGCAGAATATGCAACTGGCATTCCTCATTCATGCGAGAGTCTATATTTATCATCGGAAACACCCATTTAGTCTTCGATCCCGTCCGAGTCTTAAGCTCTCAGACCAACACGTTTGCTTGGCGAAATATTTACTCTAGAAGGAAGTTATTGCTTTTAGACAAGCGTGAAATTTGAGGCGAGTAAATCACTTCAATTCAATCGTGTAGTTTAAAAAGACATAAGTATTAACATTTCCAAATCTTATCAGGGAATATTTCCTTTCTCTCAAAATAATCCAAAGGCCTCAAGGAGGGGTTGGATAATCTGTACGGGCATCAACGAGTTCGTGAAATGTAATGATAAAAATTTTTCTGTTTGAGATCCACATATAATAGTTCTACATCGTCATGTTGTGGTAAATTCTCTCATGATAAAAAAATATTGAGGAAGTGTGCGACTGTCATTTTATTCATTTTAATATATCATTAATTGTTCCACCTCATTTCAACATATTGAAGCTTATCTTTCTAGTTCTACTAAGACTACCAGGTTTAAATTTTTTCTTACTTATTTATAATTCTCGTTGGCTTCTCGTTGGTCATAGGATTAGATCAGTCTGATCGATTTTCCAAGTCAATTATGTGATCATAAATTCACACTTATTTTAAATATTTATCCTCTGATTCTATTTATTTAGTTTCATCAATGTAAGAGCATTGGTTTTGTTTTCGTGATATTTTGTAAATAAATTTCAATTAGACATCCACATGCAGATTATGTTATTTTGACGTCGAGTATAACGCAGCTGGCGTATTCTCAAACTGTGTGAAACTACACCTCACCCTTCACGTTGTCAGGTTCTCTGATATTTGGATGTATGAATATTATGCCAGAGTATTTCTCATGAATTTCATAACTGATTTAAGTCTACTTCATTCATTCAACTCCTGCATTTTATAATGTTTTTTTCAAATAGAAGTAAAAATAACAACAGGCGAAATCTAGCCTGAGCATGTTAAAGTTGTAAATGAGAGCTTTACCCCATTCACTCATATTTAGCTAGCTAGCCTACGCTTAATGTGACTCTGGGACTCATACGTAATTTCAAACCGGTTGCAAAATATAAAAAATATCAAATCATTCTTTCTTCCCGTCTGTGAGCTAAAACAAAATAGGTGATATAACAGCCGGCAATTTTTCAACATTTAAATCTCAATGACTGCAGACTCGCATTGTTCGTTTCCCACATGAGCCCTAATTTCCTTCAAAATACCTAAAGCTGAATAGCTGACCCGGATCCCTATGAGATCTGGTTTCGTTTCAAAAGAATGGTAAAACATTGTGATTCACAGCAGGTGTTCAGCATCAGCTTGGTTAATCTAGGTCCTTTCCCCAAGTTGGCTTCTGCGCCGACGGCTACGGCGGCTACCAAACAAGGATGCCATAATTAGCTGTTTCGCGCATCACAAGAAGGTCTTAAATAAACTCTCACACATCCCTATAGACTCGGCCGATTAATGTAAGGCTCAGAAATACAAACGCTCGTTATTGTTGGGTTACACAGTTTAATGGAACGGTTGCGCTTCAAACGAACGAGCTCCGTTGGATGAGAATCTGCTTCGAGCAGTTCAAGAATTAGGGTCGGCAGCCCGAAGATGTCCAAGCTTGCCTTCAAGATTCTTATGCAGGTGTGCGAAGAAATTAGATGCAAACAGATGCCTTAAGGGTGTTCGTAGAACCGTATGTCCAATTAGATCTTATTAAACAATCACATTCCACATGCGATTTGACATAAACTAGAAATTCGGAGGAGTAAAGAATGATACAGTTAGTAGTGCTACAGCTGCCCTGTTCTCAATTCTCCTCTTCTACTGATATTTGAAAGAATTAGACCTGTAACACAGGTTTTTAGCTGCCATATGCAATGTGGAACATTAATGAATATGCACCCTGCAGGCGTGCATGAGAAAAATTCCTTGAGAAAGTCAAAAATGGCATTCCAAAGATGTGTAGCCTTCTGTTTAAACATTCCAGCTCACATGTGTCAGCCAATAAGATGCAAATTCTACGACTGACGAGAGTTTTAAGCTACTGGACATTCAGTTACAACATTGCATGGATACGTGAAAGGGTTCCTAAGTGAAAAAACTCATGTCTCTTCAAAATTGAGACCTCAATTGAACGCTCATGTGAAAACGTACCTGTTGTTTAACGATCTTCTTCTTTTGAAGGTCTTGACTCGAAATACTTAGGAATAGAATCAGGCTCAAGTGTACTTGTCGTATTTGAATTTAATTGTCTTAGTGGGACAAAATACGAAGAATTTCTGCATTCGCTTTTAGGTTCCCATTCATAAAATGAACTCGGTCATCTCACAATGCTCTTATTTGGAACGATGCTTGCGTCTTGAAAATTTGTCATCATTATCCTTTTATGAATATTGTTTTCCTGCACCGATGAAATATGGTCGTACACATATTCCTTTGGACAGTTAAGGCAAGTGGGAATAACCAACCGCGATGAATTAAGCCCTAAATGCAGTACGGAGTTTCATATCTAGGAATTAGAAATTCGATCCCGGCAGTAGGCGATGCCGCAAAAAATGATTTACTGCCAGAGTAGTTCTGCTTTGATATACAGGACCACAATCTTGCGGTAAGCGCTATATCAGAACACTTAAACCTAATTTGGAAGCAAATTTTATGGTCTTGCCTTCACCGTTAACATGAGTTTAGTGCTTTCAAACCAGATTTCAATTTTTTATTTGAATGATAACTGCAGAAATATGACATTTATGCCAAGATCCTATAAGTCATGTCGTTTTCCCCTTGAGGGACCCCATAGCCCTTTAATAAATCTCTGTTATCAGAAAGCATCAGAAAGCTTTAAAGTAAAGAGCGTACCTGGAGTTTCATGAGAAGAAACTGTGCGTCTACAGCGTCCATTTTCAGATCCCTATCGAGTGATGCGAAGAAAAACTACAAAATATGTTCATGAGGCCTGGGCCCACTCACCTCTGCAAATCAAGAATCGAGAACAGCACAAGTGGAGCTCAACAAAGTTTTTGTGTGAAAGTGAGAGAAACAATAAAAATAGAGCTTCACATTTCCTTTTATGAATGAAGTGCATCACAATTACGCATCACAACCCAGTTGTTCAAATTAACATACAATTTATTGCATCAGACACAAATTCATTTTTCCTTATCTAGAAAGCTTGAGCAAATCAACATTGAGTTCGTGAGTGAAAAAATATGTACCCTTGAGCCGTATCCATGGATTTGAATAGGATTGTTTCGTTTGAAAAGTTTCATCGGCTTGTTTGGACGTGAGAACAGCACATGAGGCGTGTAAGCTCATGCATGCCAAATGTAACAAGGGCCCACAGGTCACAAGGAATATAATGCAAATTGGTTCATAATTCGGCAACCATGTTCGTGTCTTGAACAAAGTGAACGTTACGCTTCGCTCACACTGCCTGTTCCGCCTCCGAAGCTGCGCAGATTTGCGATTAGAAATAACACGTCTCACGAACCGAACTTTTTTCGAAGTGTTCTCGAGTGAAGTTAAGCTGTCCAAAAACTACCGCCTTCTCTGATGTTCATTCAAAATAATTCGCTTTTGAACCCATTTCCAGAGAAAGGTAAGAAAGGAATAAGAATTTCCTCCTACAGATAAGAAAATTTACTAAATTCGGCTTTTTATTTCCATTAACAACGTGATTTAAATGAATAAATTCTCGCCAATAAGAAAAGCCTTTGCAGTCTTGCTCACTAAGAAACCTATATTCCCCTGTTTTATGGTAATGAACTATAAATTTACTCCAATTTATCGACCTATAACTTTGTTCTTTGGATCCGGCCATGCCTACAAGCTCCTTGCTGGCCAATGTAAATCTGCTTTCAGATCTAAACATCAGAGAGAATGGATGCTCGGCCCCTTTTTCTAGCTATCCCAAGGAACAAAACATTCAAGTGCATAAAGACATTATACTGTAATGACTCACTTAAAATATTCAAGAAGAATAAGATAGAAAACACTTCGCATGTAGTTTTTGTTCTGGTATATCCAGTAGTCACAAATACCACTTGCTAAACTTTGTTGGTAATTGTTTGGACAGTTATCCTTTGCCCAAAACGTCAAACAAATATCAAAGATAGCTCAAAGTTCTCTTTTAAACTTCAGGCAAGCTGTCACACTAGCCGTAGGGTTACGGAACCCGACACATGACGATCTTAGTGACGCCAAATGAAGATGATTAGTTTTTTATGTTTTCCGTATCTTCCGTCAGGGCTGCACACTGAATCAGACGCTTACAGGCGTAATATTAGCGTCTCAGCATAGGCGCGGCGAGAGGAAAACGCCCTTAGACTCATGCCCACTTTTATAAGGGGCATTCTATATCCGGGTTTTCGGCTGCATTTATTATGGCATTCTTCAAAGGCGTGCCGTAAGTGGAGCAGATAAGATGAGATTGAGAGAAGTCAGATTAGAATTGGTTACGTTAGGTGAGGTTAGGAAATTTTTGGATCATTTCAGTGTGAGGGAATTTTACATTGAAGCAAAGCTAATGTTACATTTAAATTTTAAGTGGTTTAGGCTATGGAAAATTCGTGCATGGCTAGAGACCGCTGATATCGAGCATAAAATTGAACTCGGTGAAAATAGGGCCAGAAATCCTAGATGGACTATACATGTATATAAGAAGCTAAGAATAACTGTCCATCCTGCATACTTTGAGGGCATTATAAAATTAGATCCGCAATATTGATATATTATTCGACATTTTCAACTTGCTGTCTGTACACTTCGATACATGATCAGATATACTTACTTTTCTACCGTTTATTTGAAAAACATAGGACTAAAGAAACTCTAACGTATTTTATCGAACATTACAGTTCCCATTACCGCCATTTTTAATGCGCCGCGTACGATAACTTAAATATTTTAATCATCTTTAGCAGTCTAATGCCCACACTTTTAAATATACGAGCACAGTAGGTTCATATCAGAGGTAAACGGTTCAACTACTTGGTTTTCTTTAGATTAAGTTAGATTAAAGTGAATTACGTTTGGTTAGGAGAGGTTGGGTTAGGGTAGGTTAGATTAGGATTGGTTTAGAATAGGTGGGTTAGAAGAAAGCTAATTAGGTGGAGATAGGTTAGGTAAATTCAATATAGTAAAGTTAGGTCAGGTGTGATATTAGTTCAGTGTTGGTAAGGTGAATTAAAGTGATGTTAAGTCAGTTAAGGCTGGAATAGGTTTGGTTACTTTAGGTTAGGTTAGCATAAATCAGGGTAAATTAGGCTGCGATAAGTTAAGTTAGGCAATGTTAGGTTAGTTTAGGTTGGGTTAACAGAGGTTAAAATCAAATAAGTTTGTATAAGTTAGGTTGGGATTGGTCAGAATATCTTAGAACATGTTGCATTAGGTATGGATTTGTTAGATTAGGACAGGTTAGGTGAAATTAGGATATATATGATTAGGTTGGGTTACTATAGGTCTGGTATGTTGGCACAGCTTATATTAGGGTAGGGTAGGCAGGTTTAATTAAATGAATGATGATGAAATAATTTAGGTGAGGCTATAAAAATTATTAAAATAACCATGACTTCCCTCGCTCGTCAAAAAATATTTATGACTGCACTGGGAACGAGTGATTATAATAATTTATCATAGTATTGACCATTGAACGTGAGGTTTCATCTGAGTAGTTAAAATTTTCCACTCCGTTTTCACTTTGTATAATTTAATAGTCAACTCTGTGATCACCACTTAATAATATTGCCTCATTGAAATTTGAAGTTCCGTTAATTGCTCTCATTTTGGCAGTAATTGGTGGATAGATGTATTTTGCAATTATGTCGGTCGTAATTTATTGAAGACTATGAGAGCCTCCAATATGTAACGGTGTGCCTGAAACTGTAAAGGGAATAACAGTTTTGATCTTTGAGTTATACGTCATCGTCTTATGTGAGCTTGACATTATACAGATAAAATTTTTACCTGTTATTTAACTGATCTGATGCATGGCTCAAGCTATGAATAGCTGGTCATTATTGCGTCAGATTATTAGCCGTTAAAGCTCAGGCTCGAATAGGGAGATGTATGAAAAGAAGTCGTAAATGAGTATTTTGTCTTCCATCTTTAACAGTCTAATGTTTGAAAAGAGAAAATTTTTTTTTTTTTTGAGAAGAGGAAAATTTTAAGTTAATTAAATCGAGGCTAAATAAGGGTAAAACCAATTTTTTCTGTTAATTTTTTGCGGCTTTCCCAGGTACTCCCAAATGAGTACGTTTAACGATTTCCAATTATCTAATTTTTGAATTTTCAATAAATTCCAGTAATTTAAATTCAAGCAATTTTTCATTAAATAAAAAATTGAACAGAGCTCCAAATTTTCTCAGAGTTTTCATTTTTAGTAATTATTGTCCGTATATATGCTCAGATCTGAGCTATTCATTAAACATGATCCCTCATTGAAATTCACATGAATTCATTCAAAATTCACAGTGTCGTCTTCACCACAGTTCGTAAGCCTACACAGAACTAATGAAGTCTGCAGTGTTCTCGAGAACTTCCATTATACACATAGTTATTTTAACTCGTTTTTATTTCATTATCTAATTCGAATTATCTATTGAAATTACGCAGAATAAGCGGAAATTTACTCATCAAGAGTTTTGATTTTTTTTTCAAAAAAAAAGAAGGTTAGTTAAAAGTTTTCGACCTTCTCCAAAAATTAACTGTTTATTGGGTAACAGAAAACGCTAGTTAGCTTCGAATATTATTTACAAATATTTTCTTATTTTTATACTCTTGTGACCTTTTGAGAGTTTTTCAAAGTCTGTCCACACTCTCATACAATTTAATACGTTGATTCAGCGTACATAAATACTTTAAAATTGTGGAAGAAAAGTTCGATTTCGGATTGACGTAAACATTTCATTTTACCCTGCGTTCGTTATTTCTTGAGGAGAAGAAACTTCAACGCATCTGTGGTCATGAGCTTTACCTCAGATCCAGGTACCTCGGATTTCAGCAATGTACTTGAATGTTAGTCATCTAACTACTCTCAATGCTGTGATACGATCCAGATGTTTGAAACTGTATAATACCCTACATTCTAAATGCACTTGATATAAGTGTGTAAAATTGGACATGATTTTACAAGACTAGAACCCATTCCGAAATTTTCAGTTTTTGAGATGTCCGCTTTCAATAAAAAGGGACTTTTTTGTTTCTTCAATTCCGAATTATGTCGTATCAATTTCTTTTATTCCAACTGGAAAATATAACAACACAAAATAAATTACTCACCGAAATAGAAACGGAGTCAAAAAAATCAGGAATCGAAATTGAGCTGATCCATGAGACCAAAATCTGAAAAATTTGAAACTATTGAGCTTCATTTCACGTCCGGAAAAGGATCGTTGGTTTTCCTTTCGCAAGTTTTTCCTGGGATTGTAATACGCTATGCCCATGAAGGTCGTAATTCTAAATTCCCGGCTATAAACTTGCCACCCCGTCTTTAGAACAACGTAATTTTCGCTTCTCGAGAGATCCCCAAAAATTTACGGTAGATGGTATCGGGTTTCGGTCGCGCTCATCTTCAGCACAACGCTTGATCGGCGGCGCGGTCATAGTGACTGAGGAGGGATTTTTAACGCCAATTGCAGTCGTTTGCCATCAGTTCAGAAAGAGGGCGCGACTTAGAGGTAAGATATAATTTTGAACAAGCATCAACGCATTCAAAAAGCTTCATACATCTAAACAGTATCCAAAACTTAATGATTAAATATTCTAGCGAAATTCTAAATTGAAGTACGGCCAACCTGATGTCATAACCTCCGAAAGGTATTCCTGAGACTGGCAGACTTGCCTCCAGCCAACAAACTGGGCAGATCCGAGTTTCAAGGGAGCCGTTCAGCCTGACAAGTTCGGCCGACTCGTCTTGATTTAAGACTCCTCTGCTACAATAGATGCTCCTCACGAAGGTTTCTCGACTGCCTGTAAACGACAATCAATTTCTGCGGGTTGCGGTTTGGTGATATGTTCGATAAGGACGAAACGGAACAGCGTACACGCGCGCGGTTCTAAAACAGGTTTTTCCAACCCGGTAGCATCAGTGCCTCTATCGTGTTCTGAATTCGTACAGCAGGGTTACCCAAAAGATTGACCCTTATGCATAATGTGGCATTTTTTGTTATAGTTTTAACATGATGGCAATCATAAAGGCTCTAAAGGTCGACGCTCTCCATGGGGTTCTTGCGTCCAGTACGGTGTCTCGGTTTTTCATTCGCTCGCTTCGTTTATTTATGATCCTTTTCTTCACTGCATCAATATCATCAGCTTTTGCTGTTCCTACTTTTTTTTAGCAGCGCTCCTCAAACGAACGAATCAAAGTGTAGGATGTTTTGGAAACACGAAGCATTTTTAATGGAACTTTCTTCAATGACTTGATTTAAACATACACTGCGGAGTCAACTTTTTATATCTGTACGTGTGATAGAACTGTATTTAAAAGGAATCAGATGGACCACGTTAAGTTCATTTCATAAATCAACTATTTCTATACACACAATATGCTGAAGATTTCCGGTGAATGATGATACTCAGCAGAATCTCAACCTCAGCTTTAAATACTTTCTCAGAAACTGAACTCAATATTACGGCCAGAGTAACAGACCAATTAATCTTAAATACGAGTTCTTTCACAGCCTGCAATAATTCAAATTTCGTAGAGTATCGACAAAAACAGTCGCACACGACTAAACAATCAACTATGATCGGAACTTTTCAGGGTTAACCCATGTAGTTCATATCTGAAAACACGGATATTTACGACGAACACAAGGGAAGGCTTCAACCGGTTTTCAATGGCAATAAATTATCAAAAGCAGTGGTCAATAATCCACAAGCAACGGTACGAAAACTTGCCCACAATTTTACAGTTTCTCGAGCAACCATATCATGTCATTCGTAGTAATAAGCAGGATCGAGAAACTGGTAAAATCGGTCGAACATGACTTTAATGGACCCTCGTACCGCTGTAAAATTTCTTCAACGCTCGCAGCACAGCGAAACAGGAATCCATGATCGACGTAGCTGTCTTGGGAGAAATGGATCTGAAACAATATAAAAAAATCAATGTAGGACAGTTTATTAAAAGAGGTCGAAAGTTCATCTCACTGATGTCTTCTCGGAAATGAATGGCAATGAAATTCATAAGTTATTATTATCTTGATGCTTGTGAAATGGCTTTAATGGTACTTTATAAGAAATTTTCAAGTTGCTGGCGCAACTCGGTGCGTCCAATAATACTCGTAATTGCGATAACTTGTTGGAAAATTGTGCCAGATTACACATATATTTCTCATTTTTGGAACCTCTCTTAATGAGGGTTGAGAATATTTTTTGCATTGAAATATTCGAAAGAAATAGAATTGGCAAATAAATGGTTTCAATAATTTCAAAGAAATCTTCATTTTCAACGAAATTCTATGAATATTTTCATGTTACGATATTTTACTGATGGTTTCGTCATATTATTGGCATTAGACTTCTTTCAAACTATCTTATCGAGTGTTTTCTACAATATCAAGTAATTCCGGAAACCTTTCGCCTATAACAATTTATTTTCCGTAACCGTTGCATAAAACTCCTTTCCTTCTTGTTTGAAACGTATGGCGATTTGTGCAAATGCCCAAACATACATGTGTGCTTGTTTCAAAATGTGTGTGACGTATCAAAAATATTTTCCGTTTGTTACCACTCGATCGAAAGAAAAAGTAATTCATAGCTGAAAAGACAATGCAAGTTTTCATGATTCAGGCTTCACGGCCAAAAATTCCTGCGGTAAATTTTAATCGTCGGCGTTCGATGTCAGCGACTCCAAAATAAAACCTGCGGCGTCTTCCATGATTTCCAACCAACAGGGACCATGTAAAGGCTTGAATAGATTTTTATCTGGAATGCTTAGCGTAAAATCATAAAAAGAATTTTATGCAATACATTCGCTTTACAAAGTGGCTGGTTAGAAGTTCAAAATTCAGTCATTTCTCTCAACTGTAGTTACATGTATGGCTCTTTTTTTATAAACGGTAGTAAGGTGCCTCATAAGTATCTTCTACGCATGTGTGTGTTACCCCCTCAACGGACATTTGAACAAAATTATATTACTTACTGCAAAAATATCCTAGAAACTGTAATCATGAGTTGATAAATGAACCTGATTTTTTTCAACATGCCCAGTCCCCGAGTAAATCCATGACTGATGTGATCTTTTCAATATGACACTAGGGAAAAACAGACAACTCGTATCGATTGCATACTGCTGGTTATTTGTTGTGAATATCTTTAGCATGTCAAACTCAGACTTGCATCTCTATCCACATTTCTTCTGAGATAAAAACGTGGTTCGTCGGTAGGAGAATGTAACAAGTCATTGCTGCTTCCTTTTTGCATATGCGATTCATACTCGGGAAGAATTGAAACTGCACTTTTGGATGAGTAAGAGCCTCGCAGTTTCTTTCATTAACTGTTCATTAACTGTTTCTTTCATTAACATTAACATGCAATGGCATAGCATCGACAATCATTCATAATATCTATTATAGGAACATGAAATGGAATAATGAGCTAATGACTTGCAGGTCTTGTTAATTAGTTACATAGTGCTTAATTCCATACCCGAGCAAATGTTCCAACAAAATACGAAGGGAAAGATTTATTAATAAAAATGAATCTGAACTTTGGCTCCTAGTCCACTTCTGTTCACGAAATCTAAATTTTGTCCATCGAAATTTTTTGTGATGATGAACCACAACACAGAGTAAAATTGAAGTGCATTATCGAGCTAACGCTACATAAAAGTTTTGAAACTAAATCAGCAATGTATAAATAACACAAGCAAAAAGAAATTCTTACACCTGCAGATATGAAAGATATTTGTAAGTCATAAGGACGTATGAGGCGATACCTGCCAAGAGAGAAAACCACCTAGCGTTGTCGCATTCACCCGAGTCTCAAGTGGGCAAAATTGCACTGCAGGTTTTTTAGAATACGTCAGAGACACTCAAGTTTATCATTTAAGAACTGGGAATTAACAAGCCTGTAGTAGATTCAATTAAAGCTAGTGAACCACACCGGTCGATCTGATAAATCAACCTGAACTCACATTAGGGTTTCTTCCGAAGCGCAACCGCTAAAAAATTGTTGCTAAAAAACCATCTAGTCTTACCTCGATAGATTAATTGAATCTGAACTTTTATGTGCAAGCTGAATGGAGCTGTGTATGAATTCTAGGATTTTTGAGGTAACCAAGTTAGATTAATTGTTGCTTTTTATTTTATTCTAGCAATGTGACAATTCGCTTTGAAGTTGTGAGGTCATCTTCTCCATCAGTCTCTCGTCTTGAGCCAAAAAAGTAGCAGGTTTAGAAAAAAAAGAATGCGTCTCGCTGCTATAAGTTCTTACACTTAAACGTCTTGAAATCAAGAGTTTTTACTGGCGTGAAAAAAGCCTATGGTTTATCGGTAACAATTTCGGGGCAACAACCTCTCACTATTGAGGAACTCGTCAACTGGCTCATCATGAGCACAGTGATATCGTAACAGCTTCTTGCTTCCTCTGAACAAAGAGGATTTCGAAGCCTATACAAAAACCAACAATCTATCGTTCAGCGTTCCTACCTCGCCGTTCCGTTGGCCTAAAATACGTGGTTTATTCACCAAACGCAATTTGTTCCGATGCTTTGTGGTCTCAAAAAATGTTACATCCGATTCCAGCTGCTTATTCGCCCGATGCAGGTCTCGCCCATTCATAATGACTGTCTTTGTGTTTGGAATGCTTACGGACCGGGTGTTCGGCACTGGAACCTTTCAAGTACGACCGGAATGAAAAAGGTTACAAAATTCTGCGTTCAACGTCCTCAAAAAGTCCTAAAATTCGGTTTAGAATTATTATGCGTCGGATTTCTCGGATAATACGTTTGATCTTAACATTCGGATAATATCACACTTCAAAATCCCTAACATGGTGCAAAGAGATATAAAAAATGCATCGTGGGGAAAATTATAAAAATTCAAATGAAAAATCAAACTTCACAAAGCTTTATCCAGGAAGACACTATGCCAATTTACACCCACCTTACGTATTCCGTAGCTGATGATAAGCACTAAGCGGACCTGACACGAGTAAGTCTAGAAAGAAGAAGCTTTAACGACCTATTTCTCTAGCTATATTTGGGATAAACAACGGGAGAAAACATTCTTCAGCTCGTTTTCGCTAGGCTAAGAACATTGAAGTAGCGCGGAAGATTGAAACAAACGATTCAACTCTGTAATTTTGACCACCCAGTTAAAATTACAGTTCAATTTCTGTCAATCATTTTGAGTTGGTCACTCAGCATGCCAGCACGGGCCTGCGGAGCGTCAAACAAACTGGATGTGTATCATTGGCAGAGCTCAAAGATAGGACCTTGCATCTCCGGCTGGATGCGATGCACGCAATGCCAGTGTCCGCAAGCTGAGGTCAAAATCACACAAGGCAAGCCTGACTTTCCAACCGATTCTTTAGCGACACGTTAATTATGATTAATCATAAGAAATCTGAGTAGCCTAACCCAAATCCTAGAAATTTGTGCTATGTTCATCAACAGTTGAAAGAACTTTAGAGAAAGTGTTGTTTCTCACTATTTTTCAAGTGGAAAGATCTAACCAGAATGTCCATTTTTAGAGCAACAGGTTTACAAAATTGTCCAAGGTTTGGTTTCGAGGAACCCGTCCCCAATTTGACCTGCACCATTGAGAACTAGTTTAGGCTCGATTTTCCTAAAGCATTTTGAAACCAAAATGAAATTACTATGTCGACTTCATCATTTCCGTGCACTACAAAATTAAATCACAAGAACCAATGAAGCATTGGCAGCGAAAAAAATCTACTGCACTTTTAGTGGACAAAATATAATTGATTTTGCTGAATCAGACACATGCCCGTAGGAAAATGTAAATGAAAATGCAGGCTGCACTCTTCACTGAGAATTCCATTCAAGATATTGTGATTAAATGTTCGGCGATACAGGTGATCATATTTGGCGCAAGGTCATATTTTATGCTACAACGAAAAGACTGATACTGCCTTCCTGAGGATGACATATTGAAAAGATAATAACGCCTGCATGCTCCAAGAATATCGGTTGCACCGATAATTTTTGCATAAAAGACCGTAAGTGTTCTAGCACTTAGTTACCCTTTAGATTGAAGCAGTTGATAATGTTGCTGGCCAATAATTTGGTCGGACTTCCCTTAGAAAACGACGCACAAAAACGAATTCTGTCCCTATTTTCATCCTCCTCGTTGCTGAACTCGGGCAGACGAGACTAGACCTGAAGATTAACGCAGAAGCTCGCTGTGCAAGGCAAAAACGTTCTTTACGGGCTGGAGTCAACTTTTTATTCGCTATTTTTGATGGCGATTTTCTCATCGTAAGTCAACACGCTAGCAAGCTCACAAATGAGGAGAATGGTCAGGTTCGACAACCACCGGCTATTGGTTATGTCTTGCTGGATTAAAGTTTGCTGAAAGAGGTGGCTACTACTGTACTTTCTCATAGACGGAGTCATATATTGCACCTAAATCACCTACCTTCAGCGAATAAGCTTGCTCAAATAACCGTAGAAGGAGTTAGCACATCGTACTAAAATATCATAGAGGATCGAATTTTCTTCGAGCTTTTACCGCTATATGAATGCGAATGAGACTCTAGGTTACTATCCTCAACGCGTCATCGCTCAACGCCCTTTGAACAATAATTGAGCAACGTTCTACGTGCACATTCCATCATCGCTTTTGCGGTTTTCATTGAAAAATATGTTGCCAGTACCTAAGACTTAACTGATGAGGGTCAAAAACAGCCTGTATGGAATGACCTCACGAGCATAAAAGTTTTCTTATGTGAACATTCAGGACTAAGAGCTGCCTGGAAGCATTTCCAATGGTATCGAAAATTCGTGTTCGTTCACCCGTATCGCAACGAGAGTCCTGACCAGGAAAGCGGTGTTCGTAACCAGGGTTCCCGCTAGGTCAATTGACTTTTAATGAACTCTGTGAAACAAATTTAAGCCCTTGACTAGATAATAGACGATTCTTCACAAATTGTAAGGAGCTTGCTATACTTTCTGAAAACGAAAGAAAAGAGAGGACTTTCCAGACTGAGGTTAGTTTAGAATGAGTTATTTATTTACAATTTACTCAAAGAATATGAGCATAATGTTGATTGAACACCCATGACTATGAATTCATAATTTACGCGAGGAGAATTGATCATAATAGGCAAAGTCTAAATTCAAAACTTATTCTTCATCACATAAGAAATACAGTAAAAGCGAAAACCTATTTGTTATTCTGTCGCTGACTTAAAAAAATTGCAAAATGCTCACCAAGTTAAAAGCTGTGATGGCCAAAAATGACTATGAAGCACACGTTTACGCTGTTGAATCAGATTAGGTTCAACGCAAAATCTACGCTCCTTAAAAGCAGCCAAATTTTGAGCCCTGAATCGAAGAGCTAGGACGACAATTCAAACGATTGCGCGAATCCAGATGGCGTGATATTGTCCATTTCCAAAATTTGCATAGCTCCGTCTGAGGCACATACTTCGCACTCCGTAGCGCACTTATCTGACGCATAAATTCG
>JACJUY010008310.1:13310-36122 GCA_014220935.1 Platorchestia sp. MABIK | reverse complement strand
TTTCCAGGCACTCATCCTGTCGCTCTTTCCAGTTAAAAAAAGACGATATCTTAAAAGTATTCTTTTAATAAACATGAACGTCCACCGCTGTAAAGAAGGTTCGCACAAGGACTAGAAACTCTCTTTGAAATTCGCTATTCAGGTAACTTAGGAATGGAAGGCCAATTTATATTTTCTGTTTCGGTACGGTCAGGGTTACAGGAGGGGGAGGAAAATTATTATCGAGAAATTTTCTGAATATTTGATTACCAAGATATTTTGGATAATTATTACGTGCAAACGTTTTTTGCATGTATTCTAATTCATTGTGTAATATTTGGTACGTGCTCGAGACGCAATAGGCCCTATGCAATAAAGTTTTCACACACGATTTGAAATAACCTTTGTTGACAGAGTTGAAATAATTTGTACAAAGACCGGTAAATGTGGGCTTTCTATAAACTGAAGAAATGAACTTGGTATCAGACTTTCTTACCAGGACATCCAAAAAAAGGTATTTCACCATTCTGTTCACATTCCATTGTGAATTTACTGTTGGGGTGAACAGCATTAACATACTCAACAAATTTATTAGCTTAATCCCGGGACCTAATTTATAGAAAGGTCTCATCCAACCCAGGTAGCAAGAAATTATTAAGCCAACATTGGGTTGATAATTGTTTATTGACCTGATATTGGAATCTTGGATTACAATAATAGGCTTTAAACAAGACAAAATCGAAAAAAGATGTACTTAATTATGATATCAACTTGTAATTGGGACAATGTAGTAAATAGCTTTTTTTCCAGTATTAAAGTAACAGTGTATATATATATATATATATAGGTCTGATATTCAAATAAGTGGAAACTATCTCATATTAATTAAAAATCTCGCAATTTAATAAAACTTGTTAAAATATAAATTATTATTGCCCAAACATTGGGCTGAAATCGTACGCCAATATTACGGAGTAATTTGTTTAAAATTTACCAATTAAGTTAATGAATAGTTTTTTCAGTCATTAATGAACGCAGAAATATTTGACAGATATCAAGAAATGTGAATACGTTACAATAATATGTATATTTAGAATAACTGTAATCACAGGTTCACAGTTCTTGTTTTTTCAGTCGTCCAATGAGTTTCGAAGGTCTATTTTTTTCAAAAAATATGCTAAAATCGTTTTTCATATGTTACCATAGCAATAAATGTCTATAAATTGAACAATTGACGGGATCAAACTGCTTGACGGGATCAAACTGCATGTACAGGTTGCCCGACCACTGGTACGTGCAACACAAAATTTGGATTTCCACTCTACGATGCCAAAGAGGCTTGTAATCATGGAATCATGGATTTTAGATAAATTTTGAATGCAGTTTAATTCATAGTTTTGTAGGTGTGTAGGTATGTACATCAGATAACATAGTTATCAGAATTATATATATTTCTCATCTTTGAACACTTCTGAATATTGATGTGAGACGAGTATTAGAAATTAATTATTGAGCCAAAGTGTTGTTTAAGGAAACACCTCAATATCAAGTCAATAGTGACACAGTAATTAGCTGATACTGGGTTAAAAATAAATTATAATTGGGACAATATATTCTACCAATATCAACTTGATATCAGAAAATGAGTATTTGGCCAATATATTTCTAAGGAACACCTTGTAGTGCCTTGCCTTAGTTACCCCTCACATCTCAATTTTAGTCTATTTATGCTCAGTAGTTGTAAAATAAGTCACTGTGAATTTTATCGAAAAACGTTCCAACTTCTCTGCGCATCACAGATATGTAATGGAGGGGAGTTATGAAGTATAAGTAAGGCCGTCGCTTCACGCCGGAAAACGGAACTCAATGGCTGAAGCAGCAAGACCTGGTAATACAACCTTAATATCAAGTCGATAGTGAGACAATAATTAGCTGATGTTTGGTTAGTGAAAATATCATTTTCAGGGACAATTTGTTTTACCAGTATCAACCTGATATCAAGAATTAAGTATTAAGCCAATGTTATTGTAGGGAACACCTCATTATCAAGTCAATATTGACACAATAATTAGTTGATATTGAATTGATGATAATTTGGTTATTGGGCCCATTTATTTGTCCAATTTCAACAGAATTTTCCAAAAAAAGGTTTTTCCCCAATGTTCATTTTGAATATCCAGTCAATATTGAGACTGTACATTGGCTCAATATTAGGTCAATAAATTTTACTACCTGGGAAGTTCCGTCTACAGAAAACAGGTTTATATTCAGGCGAGCATGAATCCAAAAAATTTGTTTCTAAATGGGCCAAAAACAAATTAGCAATGGCAGGAGACAGGTTAGAGCCCATGGCTAGTCCATCTAGTTGTTGATATATTACCTTATTGAACACAAAATAAAAATCTTTGAGTGAGATTTCAAAAACGCTTGAATTGTTGTCTGTCATAATTCATAAAATGGTTAGTGTTTAAAATATCTTATCCAGCGAAACATTGATAGATTCCCCCAAAGGCACATTTGTGTACAAAGATTCAACATCAAAGCTGCACATGAAAAGATCATTTGTATTGTCGATACAGTATAGTTCACGAAAGAAATGACTAGAGTTCTCCACCGTATAAGGACTAGTGCTAAATGGAGTTAGGACGAGTATCAAATTTGCACAGAGCTTGGAGCTAGGCGTACTGCACGCAGAGAGAATAGGTCTCATGGGTACGTCAGGCTTATGTACCTTGGGTAATCCATACAACACTCCCAGTCTAGATCCACTAGCACGGCTGGACTTGTAAAATTCCTCTGATAAAATTCCAGCGTCCTTATCCTTCTTAAGCCTATAGTTGATTTTATTTTCGAGCTTTACAATAAGAGTCTTAGGATCTGTGGTAACTTTGCGAAACTTATCCGGATCAGTCAATAGCCGTTCAACTTTGGAAATATACTCATGCTCATCGAGTAGAACAACGCCTTTAGGTGTTGCCTTTATCTGGTTTTGTGACATAAAGACTAGAATCAGAGCTCAATTTCTTACGGGTCAAAAAATCTTTGCGACTAAACAAAGCACACCGATTATCAATGTCATCAAATCTACTGTAAAATTTGTGATCTAGGGTTTTCAATTTGTTTCTAAAATAACCCTGGCATTATCAATCGCAAGATTAATTTTCAATTTAGAAAACCTGTCGTATATGCGTTCAAAATATAAAAAACACTTAATTATTATTTAATATTAAAACGAATGATAATTACAGTATATCACTCACTGGGAGAAAATGTGTGAGGGCCCGAGCTGAGAGTAAGATTTGCCTTCTTTTTGTAGAAATAAAGTGCTTTTTTATTGCGTTAAGGACCATCTTTATACGGTTGACTGCTGTCCTGTTTTTCAGCACCTACTACTTTCTTCTTCAATTTTTTTCTTGTTTCATGAACTTCTCGCTCAGCTTATTGTTTTTATATTCCTTGTGCATAGATTTCGCGTTTCCTTAACTCCATATTGAATGGTGCCTTCATCCTTTCTCTCTTTGAACATCTTTGTCGTGGTAAAGGGAGGCTAAAACTTTCTTATAATCACTCAATTGATTCACTGTATTCAGGCTAAATGAATAATAACTGAATAATCTAACAGCTATAACTGACTGATAATTCAATAAAAAAGATTGAATTCAGTAAAATATGATTAATCTAATTATGATAATTGAAAAATAATTCAATAACAATTGAACAATTTAATAACATTAAATTAAATGTAAGTTTAAGCCTCCCTAACCCCAACAAAGGCGTTCCAGAAAGAGGAAGGCACCATCTAGTTGGGGAATGGGAACATATGCCAAACATGAATATTTTCATTAACCTGCTTTCTAACCAGCAAGTTTCTGAAAGTTTGTGAATGATTATAATAGTTGAAGAAGAAATACGAAGGTGCTGAAAAAAGAACTACAGTGAACGGAAAAAAGATACCCCATAAGAAATTTACATATTTTTATCGACAGAAGGAAGACGCATCTAACCTCTAGCTTGGGACCCCACATTTACCTTCTGTGAGCGCTTATTCCCTTTGATACAATAGTTGTCTCCCCCTGAGAGGCTACAACACAAAATTAGAACTATAGCTTGGTGACAGTCAAAGCAGTTATACTTTCTACTTACTAGTGTGAGTTTACAAAATCTACTTGACATGGTAGAAGTTAATTGTCACACTCTCTAATTACGCCGTGCTATCTCAAAAATATATACCCACACTTCAAGTGATGAGAAAAGCAATACTTATGCACATAGAGGGAGATCGAATGGCTTCGAATACAAGAGATAAATGTAATTGAAAATTCACGCTCTCCAATTTTCAAATTAAAGACTATATATGTCCAGACAACGCTGGCAACACGCACCAAAGGATTAGCAAACGTCACGTAACATGTCATTAGGAATATCGCGACTTTGTCTCTCAATATCCAATTTCAATGAATTTCAGAACTGCTGTAACATTTCAAGGCAAACTTTTCCTCTTTTTCAAGCTAAGTAGATTTCCAGCCATGATGTGATGAATTGAATACACCTGCAGTCTATAAAAGGCAGCATGTTAGTGACAGTAGAAGTGTGGGTACAGTATTTTGAGACACCTTTTCTTTTCAGTTCATAATTCCAAGCGGAAGAGTAAAAATTTCTTGTCATAAAAACGTTTTAAATTTCTGCTCTATCAACCTATCAACTCTGTAGTTCTGGGTATAAATTATCTACAAACATCTTCAATATTATTCACTGATGTCACAAAAGCCAAAGCTCACACGTCAATGTACGTGGAGACTGTCAAAAGCATATTAAATTCAAAGCTCATTAGTACTTTGTATAATTTAGTGACTAAATGGGACATTAATGTTTTCTTTTCTTATTCAAGTCCTAAATGTTCTCGTTAGCCTTGTGTGGCAATATGTCGTTTATTAGGCTCGTGAATATATTATGACAGCATCATTTAGGTAGTTAATTTTACGTATTGCTCCAATTGCATTGCAAATGTTTGGCATAACGAGGTACAATAATTTTTCTATGTTTCAGACTCTGTGAAACTCCTTCGTGTCAATATTGTCAGCGTTAAAAATATTGTAAATTTAAATAGTGACAATATTTTTTTATTTTCTCCGAGATCGGTAATTGGCACACTAGTTGATACGGAGGAGTGAAAAGATAGTTTCCAATTTCGATTTTGTAGTCTTAGACGCAAAATTAATTAAACCTTCCCATTTTTCTTTCAACATTACTTCCTGACATCCCAAGTTCCTAGGCTCGTATTCCAATGTAAGTGCTCACTAATAAGAGCGTTTTAAACAATGCATTGTCACTGGAATTATATTTTTAAACATGTAAAAACATGCATTATCAAACTTAAATTACGAAACAAAGGGAATGCACTTTTCCATGCGTTACTCTCAATAATTGGATTCGACTATTGGAATTGGGTATTATGATAGCCATGAGTGTAAATCAATTAAAAATTCTTATATTAAGATATTTTAAAACCAATGATGATTTTTGTCTCATCGTTATTAGAAACAAAGTATTTTTCTTTTCTATTTCATATTAGTTTACTTCTCTTAAGCTTTCGAACGGATTTAGAAGTTAATCGTGCATGATTCACATCTAGTTTTGTTCACCTGTGTTTTGTTCTTTGAAATAATTCAATTTTATGACAATTAATTCAAGTAATATTAATATTGCAGTTCTTCGTACTGCCGCATAGTCCACTTAGTATCACACACACAAATTTCTGACTAACATTTAAGCTTACATGCAAATACGCACTTATAAATCGTACCTAAGAACTAAAAGATTTTAATTTTTTTTAGAAAGAACCGATGTTCATGTATTTAGAAACTGATTGATGATGAACTTTTACCATATAACTCAGTTTAAAAATGTGGTGATTGACACAGTTTCGTGCACGGCATAAAATTTAAAATGGGGATTTGGTGGATATACTCGTTTGAATATATCAGGCAACGAAATTTCCCAAGCATAGAAGTATTACCAAGTTTATTCGTTATATATCTATGTGAAAAGTAAAAGTCTGAGGAGTAACTACGATATTGAGGTTTGGAATTAGCAATGCTGGACTAATTGCAATGTTGTTGAAATCATAGCGGAATCCAGTTTCGAAAATAGGTGCTATGCTTTTTTTAGTTTAAATTGCAGTTTTAGCAAAGATGAAAGTATGATGGTCCTAAGGGTATTTCTGATATAAATTTGACAACCAGGTTTCAATCTCGGGTGCTAAATTTTACTTTAAATCGATAGGATCATAGAAATTTAAACAAATAGACTGGAAGGCAATAGACAAATAGAAATATAACGACCAGCGACCGGCAACCCGACACCTACGAGGAAAGGCTGAGAAAGCAATGCCACCTTGGAGATGCCCAAGCGGTAGTGGGGAAATTTTCCCCACAGGTCTTCTGTTTCTTGAATCGTGCTACATTTTTAAAAAATGCCCAAGTGAATTGCTCATGGCCACGGCGTTCAAAAAATGGTCAATTATATGTAAATTGGCCATGAAATGGAAATCTGGCCACCCTGGGATGGAGTGTAGCGTGTGTGCTGGTGTGTGCTGGTGTGTGCTGGTGTGTACTGGCGTGTGTTGGTGTGTGCTGGTGTGTGCTGGTGTGTGCTGGTGTGTACTGGCGTGTGCTGGTGTGTGCTGGTGTGTACTGGCGTGTGCTGGTGTGTGCTGGTGTGTGCTGGTGTGTGCTGGTGCGTGCTGGTGTGTGCTGGTGTGTACTGGTGTTGTCTGCCACTAGTTACTGCATATTGGTTGGTTGCCATGACGTCAGCAAGGCCACACGTTCGAGGACAAAACTGGTTTGACCTTACCTTTGTTCTTCTACCGTGACGTCAGTTCATGAACGAAGATGAGTTGCGAGAAGCTCCTATAGACAGGATAAAATACCGCAGCAAGATCTTACAATTACTAAATTCTGTGCATCTACAATTTACTCGTGTTATCCCAAAGAAAGAATGCATGCATCATGGAATGCTATTTGTATGTTCATTTAAATTACAATAATGGCACATTTAATAGTTTTCGTGATTATTTCGATGCTAACAGTTCCATATCAAAACAGAGAGAAAGAATTGAAGTAATTATTTCACGTGTTTGACGCGTTTCATTAACCTTCGATGATGGCTCGACAAGCACGACCTCCAGTTGTTCAGAACGAATGCCATTATTCATTGCAGCTTACCATGAGAATGCTCGACAACCGGATGGCCTGGTGAAATGTATTAGGTAGGAAAGCATTTCCGATATAAACACAAGAAACAGAATAACATACGGCCCTGATTATTAGCACATAAGAAACATGTTTATGACACACGATAGTGAAAAAGAAAGGCAAAATGTGGCAGATCCATAAGTTGCGCTTATTATTAAAAATGAGCACGAGTGTGCGCTTCACAATATTTCTTATATTCTGATATCAAATTTGAGATCAGAATGCAACTTGCGTTACTCAAACAAAAGTTGTGATGAAAAGACAGTGCTTGTAGTGAACATGTCGACCGCAACCATGCATTTCCCATGCAGTTTTCAACAACAACGTGTGTCTCACGGACTGCAAACTTGTGCAAGTTTGGAACTGAAGCTGATATTAGTTTTGTAAATGCCATGTGTCGTAGAACAATATCACCCTACAGCCCCTAGCGCAGTGGTGCCCAAACTGGGGTGTCACGTACCCCTCCACCCCTGAGCTCGGTGCATGGGGGTACGTCGTGCCTCTCCTGTAATTTTCTATGCAACGCACAGATAGTAAATGTGTGCAAAATTCATTTTAAATGGTGCTTGAGGAAAATAATGTATGGGTAATGTTTTAGGGAAAATGTTGAAATTATTAATTCGGATGAATTGATGTTGGGATAATTCATATTCAGAATGGTATAATGAATAAGATGTTCCTCAAAATGAAATACTTTGATTTCATTCACCATATAAACTAGGAAACTGATGCAGTAGCTGCCAAGTTACTAATATTTTGACTCAACTTCAGTTTCCGTTAGAGATATTGCACCATTCTTTCTGTAGCTACCGTGTTAAACAGGTGTAGGCATCTGCCTTGCGAATTTAATAAGTTTCGTGCACTATTGAAATATTTTCGGATCCAAAGACGCAATCAAAAAACTCTAGATCTTCCTTTTTCAGTAGGAACTGATAAAATTAGGCCATTAGAAAAATTAAAAAATTAGGGCATCTGGTTCGATAGAAACATGTTCTCCAATTCTCACGTTGATAAAACTTGCAACAAAATTTACGGAAGTTTTATGTTTCTTCATCGTATAAAAAGTATGATCGACGGAAAATCCAGATTATTTGCTATTTAATCCTTGGTGTAATCGTGCATTAACTATTGCAGCCTAGTATGAAGTGACTCACCCCAATACCTTCAAAGATATAAAAAATGTATGAATTTCGGAACCAAGGTGGTATGCAACGGTAAATTCAAAAGAAATGATCACGCAACCCCTCTCCTTGATAAACTCGGCTAGATTCCTATTCAAGGAAAGTTCCTAATGCACAGGGCTCAATACGTATTCTCCTCGTTATATCTTCATCAGAGCAATGCTGAGATAGTGCGTTCCCAACCACTGTAACCAACCTAAATAAAAACAAAAACAAAAATGTCTAAGTCGACTATCGTTCATCTAACACTGGACAGAAGGCTCTGTTAATATCAGGCACGTTACTGTGGAACAAACTTTTCCAAAGTGTTCAAATCCCTCAAACGCCGAAAGAATTTAAAACCAAAATAGCTCGTCATCTTGCGTCTCAACAATATTTCTTAGCACAGAACATCCTGAATAAATACTTATGAATCTCCTTTGGTCATTGTCTTATACTTCAACACATTACACAACAGTTTTGTAATATGAGTTTGTATTATGATTTGATCGCCAAACGCTGTTTTTGCAAACGTGCTTACTTGAATATGTGTGTATGTATGGGCGTTGTGGGTACGTATGTGAGTATATGTGTGCATTTAGGTGTGCATATGTGCACATATACATGAGTGCACTGGACTAGGAACTAGCATTTAAACTATAAATACCGCCCCTTTTTCATTCTCAACTTGTTATACTACCTAACGCGTCATTTCACTTTATTGTTGTGAAGAATTTATAAAAAAATACAAATGTTGTGTGATCACCCACATACAATAAATAAGATGCTTATCAACCAATGATCTTCACGTTGTCACGTTGAATATTTAATTGAAAATTTTAAGCTGCAGCAGATCCTGAAAAAATAGCTACGAACCTCCTATGCTCACTATCCTAAATTTCAATACATCACACAGCATTATCGTGGAACGCATATGTATGTTCATATGTTTGCCTAGATGCATAGGAATGTACAGTTAGCGACGAAATGATTCGTACACCCTTCGTCTTTCAAAACTTTCTAGAATTACTCAAAAACCATTGTTGCCACCGGCATAAGATTTTCACAGGGTATGAAGCACATATTGGTGACAATAAAACGAAGCTTCTAGAACAAAAAATCATTTTTGTAAAATTTAACAAGGTGAACTTCAGAAACACGATAAGATGTTGAGGTGGATCTACCATTTGAGTACATTTTTTATGATCTAAAGCGTGACTTTTCATCTTCATAATGTTTAAAAGCCTTTTATTATAGTTTTCACAAGCTTTTCGGTAGTTTCAGATGAAATGTTCTTCCATTCATCAATGGCGATGCGTTTCAATTTCAAAAAAATTTTTGGAGCTCTCCTGTTAATTTTAACTTTTAATTCCTGCTCCAAGTTTTTAATAGGATTGAGATCAGAACTCATCGAAGGTCATGGCAGCACATTAATCTTATTTCTTTGGAGCCAGTTAATTGTAGACTTGGCCGTGTGCTTTGTGTCAATGTCTTGATGAAATACCCACCGCCTTCCAAGTCCCAAACTTTAGCTCTTACATACTAATCAGCCACAAGCGCT
Organism: Platorchestia sp. MABIK; assembly: GCA_014220935.1. Lineage (NCBI taxonomy): Eukaryota > Metazoa > Arthropoda > Malacostraca > Amphipoda > Talitridae > Platorchestia > Platorchestia sp. MABIK. Next base: position 26,166 of record JACJUY010008310.1, on the reverse strand, counting down.
GTATCATATGCAAACAACAGCCGACACACTTCCCAATTCACACCATTTTGTCCCACCAACTGCGCATTTTACCCAACACTCTGACATTTACTTCTCGCACTACACTATCCAAAAACAAATTGAACAACCACAGCGACATCACACATCCCTGTCTCACACCTGTCACGACTGGAAACCAATCACTCACCTCATACCCTACTCTCACGCGTGCTTTGCTATCAATGTAGAAACTCTTGATCGCATTTAACCGTCTCCCACCCACTCCATACGAGCATACAACTTGCAATAATGCCTCACGTTCCACCATGTCACACGCCTTCACTAGATCCATAAATACCCAATACACATCTTATTCTTTCGCCAAGTAATTCTCATTCACCTGCCTCACAGTAAACATTTGATCCACACAACCTCTACCACTTTTAAAACCCCACCGTTCTTCAGCTAGCACACCATCTGTCATCACTCTCACTCTTCCAATTAAAACACTTCCATACAGCGTCCCAAAGATGCTCATACCGTGTTGACGTTTTATTGAACAATTTAGAATTTAATACTTTGACCGAAATTGGTTCAACTGAAGTTTAAAATTTAACTCAAATTTGAAGTCAATTGTTGAAATAAATTTTGAAAATAGCGAACATGAACTGGATCGTGCCTTCATTTAACTTTGAGTATACATGAAAATTAAGTTAGTGACGTATGGTCGGACAGCAGCATTCTAAAACTCCCATCTTTGGCCACCGGTAGTGCACGTGGCTGTTGAAGTGTTAAGAACGCCGGTAGATAAAGGGTTTAACATCCTACATCGTCCCCCATCCTTCTTGAGTGACATCAGGACATCACTCACATCGTTCATGTTTCCAGATGCTTCGATGAAAAGCCCCCATTCACTGGGTTTCATAACGCTAATTTAAGAGAAACAACCGTAACATTTCGTGCAAGACCACAAAATTTGGTCCATAAAGGCTTCAGTGCCTCGCCAGATTTGATCAAATCGTCCGTGCGAGTTGGGAGCAACGCCGCAATTTTCTGTTTGCGTTCACAGCGTCCGAAATTGAGGATGTGCTTACGAGCTTCCGCGGGGAGTATGTGAGGTCTCGAGTTAATGGTTGAGTAGGCTTTCCTTTTGTTGGAAGATATTATGGTTTTTGTTTTAGTGTGGATTTTTTTGCCTTTCTTTTTTTATTTTTTGTTTCAAAATCTGAGTAATCCAACTTTTGTTTCCATGTAAATACTTTTTGTTTTGTTCCAAACCATATGATGCTTTTTGCCTTCCTCTCTTTGGAACGCCTATGTTTCGGTATGGAGGTTCAAACTCATTTACACAAAAATGGGACCCTGTGATCTAGCCGTCGTTAACAAAACTATGCCCTGGCTTCACAATTTCACAATTGCTACACTAAATATTTAATCTCTCAAATTTTCTGATTTTTATTCAAAGAAATGTGTACGCAACCTGTCAAACATGACAGGATTCGATATATTTCACACAAATCCTTCAGTTGTGAATGATAAACAAATATTTCCATCCTAAAAGTTCTCACGATAAAAATATCCATGTCCCTGTGCACTGGTGAATCTCGTATCACAGATGCTGTCATCAGACATCCTTTAAAGGCGCAACAGAGAGACGGACCAACCAATTTGATGTGTTGAATGAGATTCCTATTGTGGAAAGATTAAAGAAATTTCACGTAAAATATATATTCATGTTTGACTTTTTGGGAGACACATTGCGTTTTATTATAAAGTGTTGATGATGTATTAATCATTAATTATCTTCCTTTGGGATGAACATTGCCATTTTCCTGAGATTGTGTTGTGTGTCGTGTTTTTTTCCTTGATTCAGGCATAAGAATACCTTTGATGCGCTGGGTTATATCAGTATTTCATTTATTAAAAAGCAAAATTAAATGCATTTCAAGTCGTTTCCATACCTCGTTTGAACTGAATTCGCAATTGTTGCTAATCACTATTATAAAAGGAACCGCGTCCGTCCGTCCGTCTGTGTGTCACATCCACCAGCCTGTAGTGTGTGATGAGCATATCTGTGATACAAGCTTCATCAACTCCACAATTGTTTTCGGTACATTAACCCAGCAGATTCAGAGTCGGAATTAACATCACGTGTATTGGTAGCTTAGATTAGGTTATATAGAATATCAGCAGTTGAGACTGAGGAAAGATAGGAAAGGTATAAGATAGCATAGAAAATCGTGGGAAAGCCATGTTAAAGCTCAGTTGGTCTGCAACTTTATCACGCTGTCAAGGAAGCTTAATGAATATTTTTGATAGGAGTTTCACCAGTGCACCAGATTGAAAGTATTTTAATCGCGGGTCCTGTTGGGTTGAATATATTTGTTTTTGAACCACATCTGAAGTATATTATTTAGGAAATTATCGATTCCAGTCATTTTTGACGAATTGCGCACAGCAAAAAAAACCTACACCTCGGCTTTCTCGCCTCGCCAGCAGCGTAACATCACCTCCTCGCCCTTTTAAAGAAACAGAGGTGTACTAGTGTAATTAAACTTAGGACAAAATTTATTTTCACTACTTTGAGACCCAAATGTAAATGCTCATGGTCATACGATGATGATTGTTGTGTATCAAGACAAAGATAATATTATTACTCCTCATCAATACACAAGTAGCACATCAATAGACAAATGCAATGACACATCACATAAGGTAAATAATGCACTCACCTCTTAGATACCTTACACTTAAATACTCAATTACCAGACATGTGGCCAGCAAGAGTAGAGTGGAGATAGGTGGGAATATATAGAAAAGAGTAGAGTAGAATTAAGTAATATCAGTTTAGAAATTAGAAGGTTAGATACTTAGCCACATTAGGTAATTTATATACACACTCAGCCAACATCTACTGTTGCTGGACCTGAGACCAATAGGAGACTGGCTGCTATTGTTGCTCTCACGAGCGTTGCCAACTTTTGGTATGTCTAACTAGAACTCACATTTCCCGCTATATTACAATCATGATGTGAACAGTTGACGATACATTATTGCTATTGTTCATTTGAGAAAAATTTCATCAAAGCTATAATTCTTTTTTGATGTGGAGATGTGCCATCACGGGATTGATGTATGATGCATCGAGGTGACAAAAGAGCTCACGGTGTTGAGTGCGCTAGTATAAAGATATCAGGGATCTTGAAGCTGCTATTACTTTGCTGTGTCTATTATATTGTGATAATCGGATATTTGAAATGAAACCACCCTAAATAAAGGAGCCACAAGGCATGCATTCGTGAGAGAATTATTACGATAAAAATCTGATGATAATCTCGCGTCAATGCAGAACTGAAAACACGGGAACGAATTATCGTAATTACGTCTCGTAATGTTGGGATATTCTGAAAACTTCTTATATAATGAGAGAAAATACAAAATAAGCGGACAGGTCAAGCCAAAAAGACGGAAAATATTTCCTGGACTTGAAGTTATAATAAAGTAGATTATTACATTCGTAGTTGTCGTAGTATTTGATAGATCTGGTTTAACCAAATTTTACAAATGCTGTGGCAAGGAAAAAGGAATGCGCAAATACTTAGTGAACGAAATTTGATCATTTAGCCTTTACTTCATGCAAATCCGGTTTTAACTCCCATTTTGTGGATGTTTATATTAAGATTCAGATTTTCTAACGAATACAGTTTCGCAACACACCTGTACAATCGATCCTTCTAAGAAAGTTATCGTCAGGCCGTATTTCAAGCCACGAAAACTAGCAACATTTTTCACTACCAGACTTCGAGAACCGGATTTTCAGCGCGCGGGCGTGGTCTACAAGTTTACCTGCCCAGAGGAAAGCTGTCAGGCTTCCTAAGTAGGACACACCACCTGCACGTTGGAGAGAAGAGCAAAACAGCATCGTTATTCATCCAGCAGCATCTTCAAACATTTTAGAGACGACCACCAAAAAGAACCACCCAACTTGGATGCATTTCTTCCAGCTTTCAGCTTAATGCACACCTACTCCGACACTGCATCAGTAAAAATTGCAGAAGCCTTAGAAATCAGAAAACATGCACCGATAATAAATGTAAAGTACAACGAATTTTCCAAGTACATAAACTTGTTCACATGAAGAAGAATGCCGAGAACAGCAGGGTACTTAAGGCATCGTCAAGAACTCCCGCCATCAGTCTCAAGCCAAGCTTCGTCCAGGGCACTTCCCTCTTCTAGTCTGTTCCGTTTATCAAACTAGTTTCCTAAATTTTGTTTTGTCTCTTGTTGTTTTGCAGAAATACCTTGATGATGACCACAGTAGAAGGTCGAAACGTCGTTTTTCACTTAGCATGCTCATATTTTTACTCTAGAGTTGTTCTTTTTAAGATTTCCGATGTACTAAAATGTGGTTTTAGAAAAGTGGAGAAACTGTTAAAAACTAATGTGAAATAAAAAAAAGTTACATTATTTTCGAAACTTGATACAAATGCCTTTAATTAAGAAACATACATGGGTGCCGTTACGGCAGGTTTATGGCTGGTACAAAAACGGATAGAATAACATACAATGTATCCAATGTTGGTTAGTTGAAAATGAATAGTGTTTTTTATATATGGAGACCATAAACATAACAAACTTTGTGGATTAAAAACACTTACGACAGGTTAAACATACAATGACATATAAGTTTTGTATTTCTCGACATTAAGGAACATTATTAAAAATGTTTGTTAGGGAAGATACACAAAAATATCATTTTAAGAGAGAATAAAAAATTTAAAAAGTGAGTTGACAGCCTAAAAGTGCACGCTTTATCACACAACAAATTTATGAGATTTCTCATTTAAATGTTTGACGATAACATATGAAGAAAATAGAAAAAATACGATGCTGATAGGGCAAATGAAGAGAAAATTTCCAAAAACTGTTGAGCGTAAATGCACATATAAACGAATCTTTAGATGTATGTACACATACACATGTTCACATATACTAAGACACAAGCAACGAGAAAATTGCGAGCTTGGTTTACTAATTAAAAGTTTTAACATTAAGCGGACATGTTGATTAGGATCTTATTAGTTGAAAAGCAAATTGATTCATTTTTGTTAAAGAAAAGCAAACGAAAATAAAAATTGTACGCTCTCAATCCACATCAGCGGAATGGCGTGGCAGATTTCAGACTTTTCAGTCACTGTGGCCTGTTACTGCATTTACCACGTTTTACTTGGGCCAGGGCGCCAATACCAGCATTGGGTGCAGGGCTCCCACTCATGGGTTTTTCCACCCAGATCTTGTTTTTTTCGATCCCGCCTTGGTTTCTAGGTTTAATTTTTGAAATTTCGCTAAATCTGGGTTTTTTGAAGTCAGAAAGTAAATTCATGATTTCCTCGAGTAAATTGAATAATGAAGCTAAGAATTTCTAGGTCTAAACCATATAAAAATGCATATTAGATACACAACTACGCGTAACAGACGGGGCAGAGGGTATTTAATTTGTTTCTCGCCCTTAAAAACGTGGAACGACAGAGTATCTTACGACTTGCAAGCCCGACCAACCCGGGGATTGGAGCAGTTGATGGTGAGCTTGTGTAAGTTGTGTTGCTTCGATTTGCTTGGCTTGTTGCAGTGAGGTGACGTGCATTTTGATCGTAAAACTGGTTGTGCATTCTTTTGAAGTGAATGTCTTAAAATTTATGGTAGATATTTAATTTTCCCATTGAAGAACATCATGGACTGCATTCTCCCGCAGACGAATCGTAAATAAAAACACCAAGGTTGCTTCTCTCAAAGTCAACATTGCTAAAATTATTTATTGCTGTCAGATATTAAAAGGTAAACGTTTTGAGCACCAGGCTCAACTGTGATGCCACCTGGCTATAAAGTGGCAACAAAGTCCCCAATTTAAACGGGACACAAAATTCACATAAATGCCTGACACCCATAAGGGGTCGGTAACATTTCACAAATAATCGAGAAGCAGAGCATGACAAAGAATGGGTTCTCACCTTCGAAAATAATGTTCAGGTGAACTCTTCTCAATATAGCCAACTGTCCTAGAACCCAAGGGTTCACGGTAGCGAGGAATAGTTGACCGGTGACCAACGGAGCACAAGCATTGATGCCCCGAGGTCGCGGCTAGAAGCTGACTGACGTGGCAGCCACGAACGACCGCTCAGGTCGGTTTGGCCGAATCCACTGTGGTGACGTGGGACTCGGAAGAACAAGTGCAGACGTACATTAAGAATTTGCAAATATGCCTGCAACCGAAGATGTGAGAAACCCCCACCATTGCTCTGCTAGTCGTGGATTATTTGCTTTATTGATAAGAGGTTAATTAATTTGACTGCAGTTCAAGACCCCTTACTGCGGAAGGCCTTTAAATATTGCCTTACTAAGTCCGCAGAGGACCTCAGCTTTGAGCAATGGCTAGAATTTCGACACAACATCAGTACAAGTTTGTCTGCAAAGGACAAAACCGAGGTGAATAGATAAAAATTTCGCGGAAATAAACACCGAATTAAAGAAATACTACTACCAAAATCAAAAGGAAACTATGTACAGAGGGTGGGCACTATTAGTTTCATTAAGAGGCGGCCTAAGTTTAAAAATGCATAAGGACTCTACAATTCTTGAATCATTCTGATGGCTGGCTGAAGCTAAAATGCTAAAATTACTGCACTGCACACTGGAGCCACACTGCTCAGTATGGAGGCGCACAGAAGAGTGAGGGGGATGGTCAAGAATAATTTTCATATTTTAGCTGCACTAGTATTCAAAATGGCTAGCCCTCCGAAAACGATCTCTAAAAAGTGGCATACGCAATTTTTCAAAGAAGAATGGATAATAAAAAAAATGGAAAACCTGTCATGGTTAGAAACCTAAACCGAAATTGGTAAGAGATGTCATCAACGGAGTAAACAAACATCGGCATCTACGGATGCTTTATTTCCAATTGAAGCATGATACATATCACCTTTTACATTGGTTTTTCAAATGCCTTATAACTAACACCATGACGCCATGACGCTTTCCCCCGGTCAAAGACCGGTACCCATTTCAGACACCTGGGTAGAGTGGGGTATTGTGCTTAGAATTTTTCTCCTATACCCAACAGAGAAAATCGCCACCAGCGCCGAGACTCGAACCCGGGTATGTCACCAGCGTCATGAAAAGCGCCGTGCACAACAGAAAAGTCGTCTTAATGTCGCTATTTGCGCTGCAGAAGATAATTAAGAGGAGGAACAGGAATAAAATCAGCATTACCATCATTGTTTTTACTCATGTATGTTAACTTCAACTTTTTTTCTGTTTAAAATAACACTTCTAGGTTTTTTTAACTAATCTGTTTTTTTTGTCAAGTTTAATCTAGGTTTATCTGAAAATTTAGAGTGGGAGCCCTGATCGGGTGATGCGCCGTACTCTAAAAAAGTAACTTGTGCTGAACTCATGCGTGAAATGTGAATAGTGTTAGTGCGGAGGGAATTGTAGGCCGTTGCAAAGGCCCCGACGCTCTCGGCCCTCAACTTCAAGTTCTCTCTTGTGATTCGCTAGTTGTACTTCCACTCAAAGCCTCAATAAACCTCAGGGAACTACAACTACAAGTTGTACTCGGTCGTACAAAACCCTTTCCTTCGCCGGACCAAAGCCCTTGGTTAGCATTTCATATCTGGTTCGAAGTGCATTTAGTGGTCATTGAAATAAGTTCATACCTCTAAACTAAATTAATTCACAACAATCAGTAAACCTGTGCTTAATGAACATAATATGTTTTAATTGAGTGTTAAACGTTGTGAATTCTCAAAAATTACTGTGAACTTCTCCTGTTGGGAAAAAAGTTTTTTATTAGCTTCCATGTTTATTAAGGCAGGCCTAATGTATATGTTTATATCAACTTTGAATTATATATGATGTAAAATGGATACTTAAAAGTTGAATCAATGATGTAAAGACAAATATTTAGCTTGTAATTCTTGCTAGAACTGAAATTTATGTTGGTAAGGCATCAGATATTCAAAACAACATGGCATTATTGAGTTTTTATTCAATTTTGATATGGCACATCAACAATTTTGAAAATTGTGTTGTCAGACAAATGTAATAAAAAATATGCAAGATATTGGGTAAATGTGAAGGAGAGGATAAAAATCAATTTTCCACTTTTCGCTGCCTAAACATAGTTAATTAGATCGAAATAATTTTTTTTTCTATTCACGTTTGGGGGCAAATGAGTCTTTAACGAGTTATAGCGGTAATATAGTTATCGCAACTCTAGTGTTATAAGCGGGAAGTAATTCATCCAGCGTCGGATGGCAACACCACAATGCACTCTCCCTTTCGATGCGATCGAATGATCGATTGCGTTCCTGCCATCTAAGGCGAAAGTTAACAAACGGCAATAACTCGTTATTTTTGGCTGATAATTGCTATTGTGATATTAACTAAAAGATCCTTGAAGTAGGTTCAGGCTCCCCAAGCTTCGCGGGGTCGACAAATAATAAATTAAAAAGTACCCAAACGCACTCTTAACAGCTCAATCACACAACAACTAAACCTACCGCTCTAACTAGTAAAATACTCATTTGCCGCAAAAAGTGTATTGACGAAAAGTAGTTTATTTTGATGTTAACACCGTGATTCGTGCAACAAAAATTCGAAAATTGATTAGTAGCTGTTTATTCGAGCGCATTCGTCATCATAGATGAAAATAAACAAACCGCTATAACTCGTTAAATACTCATTTGCTCCTGAAAGTGCATTGAAGAAAAGTTGTTCATTTAGATCTAATTAACTATGTTTAGGTAGAAAAATTGAGAAATTGATTATTGTCTTCTTCACAAATACTAGACATTGTAAACGAATCATATTTTGCTTGCAAATGGGTGCTTTTTGAGATATTTAACTATTTTACTCTAAAGTTATGGGAATTTAAATTAGCTTCACTGAGACATGGGTATTTGTGAAGGAGAAGACCATTTTGATTTTCCCATTTTTTTTGCTTGATTAATGGTTATTAGATTGAAATAAACAATTTTTCTTCTATGCACTTTCTGTCATAAATGAGTGTTTAACAAGTTATAGCTGTAGGTTACCTACGGCAATTCCATTCTTTGAAGAGCAAGAAAAATCAGTTTGAGGGGAGGATCCTTAATGGATTCTCCCTTGTGACGGCTGTAATACGCTCGAATGATTGTTCTGTTAAAGTAATTTACTTTATTTTACATAACTTTAGGTTAGATTAGTTCAATTACATCACATTATGTCACCATTATAACTCGTTAAATACTCATTTGCGACAGAAAGTGCGCAGAAAGAAAATTGTTTATTGTGGGTATATGTAAACGAAAGGACAATAATCGATTTTCCCCGTTTCAGTGCCTTAACAAAGTTAATGAGATCCAAATAAACCACTTTTCATCTATGCACTTTTTGGGGGAAATGAGTATTTTACGAGTTATAGCAGAAAATTACTTGCTGCAACTCATGTGTTTGAAGCGGAAAGTAATTTATCAAGCGCGTAGGACGGGGAGACTACATTGGACTCTCACTTCCGAAGTGCTCGAATGATAGAGCGTATTCCCGCCATCTGAGAACAAAATTAACAAACCGCTATAAATCGTTATTTTTGGGTGATAAGCTTTATTGTGTTATTAACTATAAGATCTTAGAAGTGGGTTCAGGCTCTGCAGGGTTGGCTAATAATAAATTACAAAGTACGCAAACGCACTCTTAACAGCTCAATTGCGCAACAACTAAACCTACCACTCTAACTCGGAAAACACTCATTGGTCGCAAAAAGTGTATAGAAGAAAAGTAATTTATTTCAATGTTATTACCGTGATTCAAGCAACAAAAATTCGAAAATCAATTAGTAGCTGTTTATTCCAGCGCATTTGTCATTAGAGACGAGAATTAACATACCGTTATAACTCGTTACATACTGATTTCTCCTAAAAAGTGCATAGATGAAAAGTTGTTTATTTAGATCTAATTAACGATGTTTAGGCTGCAAAAATTGGAAAATCAATTAGTGTCCTCTCCCTAACAAATACCTAATTTTGATGTAATTACCTATATTCAAGCACCAAAAAATGGGAAATTGATAATTGTCCTCTCCTTCACATTTACCGAGACATGTTATTGTGCCTGAGAAACGGAGTGTTCAAATAATGCAGTCACAATGCAGTCACAATGCAAAGAGCCAAATCAAAACTGTCATTAATGCTATTCTCACCTGAACATTGTTATATCTCAAAAATTAAGCATCTGCGAGCAGGCAGGATGTAATTTCAGAATTGGAGGACACAAGTTGAAAAAAGTCACAAAATTTTGTTGACCAATTTGTAAAGTAGTTTACCTTTTCATTGTATTCAATTTTTTGGCAATACATATCAAATCAGTTTCGTAATAAAACTTTCATTTGCTTGTATAAATTTTGAGTTAATCAAATGTGTAAATTTTATATTTCTTAATTAAAAGGCTAATGAAAAACACGTTATTCATGGATTTTTATGTTTTTAAAAGCAAAATTCAACTCGGTGCATGCGGAGTATGTATGATAAAAAAACTATAAGGCCACTCTCTCTCTCCAACAGTAAACATTCTTGTCTAATTATGAGCGCTGAAAACACTAAATTGTTGTAGCATCATGGGAAATATATATTTATCATCAAATGTAAGGCATTTGAATTCTCTTTCACCAAGTTCAAATATAGTTCTCCTGTCCATTTGTTTTTTCATTCACTTACCGATCATAAAAATTAAATAAAAAATATTTTGGAAAAGAATGCAAATAGAAAAAATGCAAGCTCACATATCATCACAACTTTTATTTGCTGACTGACAGGTATTGATGCAGGAGCAGTTGGGATATAGATGCATGCAATAAATGTACACTTTTCACTCCAAATGTCATTAATGGAATTCTTGTCCTTTTTCTCTTGTATGTTTTCTTAGTATGAGTTTATTATATTTAAATTTTTTTCTTTAAATCATTTATAATTTGCTTGTTTGATTGATGCCTATCCATGGTTGTAAACTACTAGGGCTGTTTTTTTTCAAGTTCCAATAGGCTATAAAAAAATACAAATTGTGATAACAAGATGATTTTATTACTAAAAGATGCACAATGTCTTAGTTATTTTTCTATGTAGTCACCATGAAGGTTGAGGCATTTGTCATGACGTGAGACAAGTTTTCCTGTACCCTCCTCAAAAAAGTCGGCCGCCATTGGTCCCAGGTAGGTCATCACCGCGTCTTGAAGCTCGTCGTTGTTAGCGAAGCGCTGGCCCCCAACCACGCCTTCATTTCTCAAAACAGATGGTTATCGCTGGGTGCGAAGTTCGGGCTATTTGGAGGGTGGTCTGGGTGCTAAGTCCGGGCTAGACGTGGGTAAGACACGGTGATGACCTACCTGGGATCATTGGCGGCTGACTTGGAAGAGGTACAGGAAAACTTGTCTCATGTTATGATAAATGCCTCAGCCTTCATAATGACTACATAGAAAAATAAGCAAGACATTGTGAATCTTTTAGTAATAAAATAATCTTGTTATCACAATTTGTCTTTTTTATAGCCTATCGGAACTTGAAAAAAACAGCCCATGTAGTTTCATTGGCTTTTTATTCAAAAGAATGATGAAATGTGGTAGTTCTAATCTTTGATGCTATGATACATTATCCTTGTTGACGATAGTAAGCTATAGGTAATGCGTAGAAAATGGAAGTGTAATTAGTGTGTTAAGGAAAAGACTAGTGAGACTGTGACCATCTCTGTAGTAGACTTGCATAACTAGTGCCCTGATTTTCTGCTGTATCAAACTCTCCTTATTTCCTTAGCAGAAATATCTATTGGCTGATGTTCATTTCATTCCAATTGGCCAGATCTTTGTACTACGCAAACGCATAACCTTTGGTTTTTATATCACTTTTTCTTCAAGACTGAGTTGGGCTCACATATTTTATCATTTCAGTGTCTTGTTTTTTTAAATTTTATTTCAAGTGGGATTCTACAGTTACACCAATTTTAAAAACTTCTAGATGCTACAAGTGAATTAACGTTATGGAGGATTCTGGCGGCTGTAAAAATGAGTGTGAATTATTTGAATTTTTGAGATTTTTGTTTCATAACATGAATTTTTTTCATTTTCAGTCACAAAAACTTTACGTGAAACGGTTACGTAACCTAGATTATTTGTTCGTTGGATCATTTGTAAGGTGAGGTATGACTGTATAAGCTTAGTAATTAGGCTAGAAAATTCAATATTCCACTGGAGTTTTCCCATAAATTTTGAGGTACTGCTTTTTTAATCATCTTAACACAAACTACTCATTAGTGATACTTTATTCTAGTATACCTCCAATGTAGTGACTTTATTCTTGAATTTTTTTACTGGGGACTGGAGAGGCCATTTTCTTGATCCTGGTTCTTTGTTAATGGCTATTATTTTAGGCCATAAAAAAATTTAATATCTCAGAGAAGAAGCTTGAGTTTATTATATGGGGAAACTTGATCATTTGCTCGTTTTATTCAATGCTTTTGTAATAAGTTTGAGGTACATAGTTGAAATTGTCAGTATTTATGAAAAATTTTTCATTGCAATATGTCGAAAATCCAGCCATCGGTTGTTGCTGAGGTCCTGTGCAAGACAGCCAATACCTTGCACAATAAAGGACAAAGGCTTTCATTAATTTAACCAAGCCTAAAAGGCAATTACGCAGGCAATTTTTGATAAAGCGAAGCAATGGCGGGGGTGCTTCACTTCCTTGGCGACTAATATTAGTGAACTTAACTAAATCGTTCATCTCATCTTCTTGCTCGAGTCCGAAGCCATAGCAACGGTTTCGAGCAAACTATGGAGGTGGCCGCAGCCTGTTGC
>JACJUY010008309.1:12962-38708 GCA_014220935.1 Platorchestia sp. MABIK | reverse complement strand
TAGTTTTATCAAATAAACGTTGATGTTCCATGAAAGTGTCTCCACAGCAGCAACTTACTGCAGAGTAAAATCACGAGCCAATCAATTGAGTTGCTTCAATTACTTTAGAGAAATTACTTTAATATCAACTACGTAACATTCTGTTCCCGTCTCGTTTGTCCAATGTACATCAGTTTTGATTTTTATGGATACAATAGTTCCCGTTCAAAAGAATATTCTAACGCGCGTACAATTGTGGAATGTAGAGGAAGTCGTATCGCTCAATTATCCGTTATATAAACAAATACAAAGATAAATTACAATTCCAAAGCAATTTCGTTTCAATACAAGTAAAATGCAAGTTTGTTCTGCCCCACCGTAGTAGCATCAGTGGGAAGAAAATTGGAATCTCTAGGTATGTGTACCGTCTTCTTCCGCAAGCACACATTGTTCATTCATGCATCGTAGCATTAGGAGAGGAATGATATGGTTTAACAAATTGTAAACTCAGCTAAGTTATTTTTTACGTTCATAGAGAATACATTAATGCCATACTTCAAGCCGAACATTTGTAATAATGGCTGCTCTGTTTGAATATCCCACAAATTTCTATTGATTTTTCCCAGTGAAGATGAATTAATTAGACACTTATATATGAAGCAGACAACGCAAATTGGTAACTCAAAAATGGCAGTAGCTAAACAGAAAGGAGAACAGTGAGACGTAAATTAGTGAAATCATTTAATTTCAAGGCCTATATTGTTTGCCACTGAAATAGCGAGAAGCCTGAAGTGTAGACCGTAGGGGATTTATGCGTGTGTTTGCGTCCTGTAGCGCTCTATTAGAAGGTTAGATTAGATTACAAATCAGTTTGAACCTTCTTAACCCCAACAAAAATGTAGCAAATAGATGGAGGAAAGTACCATTTAGTAGGCCGTTAAAGGAACGTAGAATCCATGCCTAAGATGATTTCCCTCACAAGTTCCCGTGTACGTTAGAACAGCGAGTTAGGAAGTGAGTTAATGATTCAGGATAAAAGTTGAAGAAGAAAATAGTGGGCGCTGAAAAACAGCACAGCACTGAACCTAAAAAGTGGTCTGTATCATAACAAAAAATACACTGTTTAAACAAAAGGCCTATCTGTCAAAAGGCCTACAAATCTTTCAAAAGGCCTACATATCTTTCAAAAGGCCTAATCTCACACTTGCCCTCTAGGAGTGCTAATTTGTGTATCCCTTTCGAATAGATTCTAATGCTCACGCATATAATTGTTGTGGGATGTAATGGGAGCCGTCTCGAGGAATNTGATTTTTTACCAGTAAAGATGAATCAATTAAACACTTCTATATGAAGCAGACAACGCAAATTGGTAACTCAAAAATGGTAGTAGCTAAACAGAAACGAGAATCAGTGAGATGTAAATTAGAGAAATTATTTCATTTTAATGCCTATATTATACGCCTCTGAAATAGCGTGAAGCCTGAAGTGTAGACCGTAGGGGATTTATGCGTGTGTTTGCGTCCTGTAGCGCTCAATTAAAAAATTAGATTAGATTACAAATCATTGTGAACCTCCTTGACCACAACAAAGATGTAGCAAATAGATGGAGGTAGGTATCATTTAAAGGAACGTAGAATCCATGCTCAAGATGATTTCCCTCACAAGTTCCCGTGTGCGTTAGAACAGCGTGAAAGGAAGTAAGTTAATGATAAAAGATAAAAGTTGAAGAAGTAATTAGTAGGCGCTGAAAAACAACACAGCACTGAACCTAAAAAGTGGTCTGTATCATAACAAAAAATACACTGTTTAAACAAAAGGCCTATCTGTCAAAAGGCCTAATCTCACATTTGCCCTCTAGGAGTGCTAATTTGTATATCCCTTTGGAATAGATTCTAATGCTCACGCATATAATTGTTGTGGGATGTAATGGGAGTCGTATCGAGGAATGACTCTCTGGAGAATCGAAAAACTGTATTTCAAAACTGGAGCGCTGATCTGAGGAATAACGCTACTCGTACCGCATATATTGAATATGCTTCTAGAAAGCAGGAGAGAGTGAATTTCAAACCCTCCCTACAAGCTTTAGTCCATTTTAAATTGGAAACGAGAATTTCATTGGCTTCAGTAGTGCTGTTGCAATCTCAAAAATGTAATGTCAAGGTGTTTCGCAGGCCGTAACAACAGAAGTATTCATCGGAAATCGTTAGCGTTGAAATGCTGCAGTATAAATGTTTATTGGGATTTTTTGACGCGATTCCAATACAGCTGCCAGTAAATTTTGCAGTACATTGAACTGCAGTTGCCATACGTTCACCTGTGACTTCTCATAAATATTGCATGTAACGAGAGCTTTACGAACAAAGTTCACGTGTTCAAGAAAGAACACAATTAGGAAGCTGCAACCCAAAGTGCTTACTGTACTGTAAAGATTCGTTGGACTCGGCTACATGCTAAAAAAGGCCAGGTAAACATAGTTTCTCATTGTCAAAGTTGCAATATTTGTCGATCCCGTCACGAAGTCCATCTAAACTACGCTTCTAATACAATTGAGTCCATTCAATGGAAGTTCTAACACGAATCTGCCAGTGTTATCTTTCAACACTCTCTTATTTCTCTCTGCTAATGGCAGGTATGACTAGCGCGAAGGCGTTTTCGCACACCTAAGTTCCAACAGCATACATCAAATGGAACGAACGCATGCCGAAAGAGTCGAGTTCGTACACCTCCCGTTTATAAAAGAATCAGATTATTCCAGCGTTCTAATGGCACCATATCGAGAATTGATCCTGGTTGAAAAAGTCCATCTTTGACATATTAGCTCCTCCAAGGTGCAGACACACCATTTCATTAGAGTATATTAAAGATTCATAGCTCTCATTTTAACGCTGACGTTGAGATGAGTACGTCCATAGAAGGACATCGAGATCATCAAGAAGTTGCTTGGACCTCACGCGACTTTGAGGTCGTGAAATTTAACAAGCGACTGACGTCCAACGTCGGAGATCTCGGTCAATACAAAGAAACGAAGAATTTCTTATTGCATTCCTGAAGACCAATCAAGAGACCTAAGGGCAGTTGTGCAAGCCATTTCATGTTTGGCAGATTAACTCAACTCGTAAACAAAGACCAGTCAAGAGTCCCTCGCAAGCCAGTCATGCGGGCCAGTGGACGCGAGACAACCATGACATCAATTGTAGCTTGTCGCTGTCTTTGAATGGTTTATTAAATCTGAGGACATGAGACAACCATTGCTCTAGACAGCTGGTCTATGTGTTTATTGGTGCTGAAAAACAAAATTACAAGCCACAGACACCGAGTTTGATTCAGAAGTTACCGCAAAAACAAATCCGGGGAACAAAAGACAGTTATGACATTGAATGTTTCTTGTAGGAGACTTTAAAAGCCCTACCAAATCCAATCTATCAAAACTTTGTCCATGACATCGTTATCGTTTCAGTCTTTTATGCTTCAGTGACATCATGCAAATTGTGGAAGAGAACATGCAATAAATAAACAGTATGCCAACACATTAAAATTAACGAAAGTAGAATGGCGAGCTTCGCACGCCATGACTCTAGTTAGAAACCCCATCCAAAATCTTTTGTAGAAGATGCACACGCTCACGTCCAGTTTTTGAGTTCAGTGTGACGAGCAATGTAGAAAAGGCTAAAACTAGGGGCTTGTGGCTTTTTTACTGGGAGAAGTTATTCGTGATTTTTCAACTCTAAGATCCAGGTTAGAAGTAGTGTCATACTCAGCTTAACCATACATAAATAACTATCGATTCAAAACAATCTAAACGTTTCATTTATTTGCTCCGCTTTCAGTACGAGAAAACCGCTGAGTTTTACCATGATTATTATTACACTAGTTCAAGATTCCCTTGCCACAACAAAGGCGATTTCACGAGAGTAAAAAAACGACTGTTAGATTCGGTTGCACATTAGTTTCAGCCTCCCTAACCACAACATAGATGTTCAAAGAGAGGAAGGATGATGACACAGTTTACTAGGGACTTTGGGGAACGTGGAATCTGTGCAGAAGGTGTGTTCCTCATAAGATCGCCAACGCATAGAAACCGTAAATTGAATAGGAAGGTTGTGGAATAAGATAAAAGTTGAAGGAGAAAGCAGCAGATGCTAAAAAATATGATAGCTGTGAACCAAAACCAAAATTCTTTAATAAAGTAGATACTTCTTCTGTTTCAACAATTAGAAAGCCTACCTAACTCACAGCTCTGGACCTCATATTTTTACCCTGGGTGTTTTAATTCCTATAGATACAACAGCTGCATCTCTCTGAGGGGACAAAGGTCCATTTTGTATAAGCTGTAGAAAACGGAGAACGCAACACAAAGTGTGTTCCCACATTGGAAACTCTGCGCGAAGAAATATCAAGTTAGAGAGGAAAAGGGTGGAAAGACTAAGAAGAAATAGCAAAGGAGGCTCAAAAACTGAGAGATGCAAAGTGAGGACGATAGATAGAGTCCGAAGGTCAATCTCTAGGTAGAGTATCTTCGCAGTATCTTTTCTGAGAGGCACGCGGTGTTTAACAGGTTACTGCCTATTGCGGCATATGAGTATCGCTAGGTAAATTGCTCATTTACGTAGGTGGGAAAGAACAGCACTTCTATTATTTCAATATCTTTTTTAGAAAAGCTTCAAGCATACTAGGTCAAATATCATCTTGCTATTACATTTTCACACTTCTGAAGAGAGATACAATTTTTTTTCCACCCGTAAAGTCGTTTTTTAAACTCTGCCCCTTACAACCTTACTCAAAATGAGACCGCTGGACGTCCATGTGCGTCCAGCGGCAGTGAACGTGTTACTCCTCTATACGGTTTCCTTTATAGAGCATCATTGCATGAGAGTAATAATGGTCATGAACAATAATATTTGAATTATGTGGCTCATCTTTCAAAACTTACTAATACCGCTTCATATCGAAATATCGCACAAGATTGCAAAAATTGCATCCTATTGGATGGATTTAACAAATTTACAAATGTCTAGATTCATTGAAAGGATTATATCTGCCGACAGTTTCACATGGTAAACTATCGAAAGAAGCTATTAAACTTTTCATTACTTGAAATAAGAATATTGCCGTGAAAAGAGGTTCATATCGTCAGTGTCAGAGTCAGATCTTGATCTTTATCATGTACATCGGAAGATGAAAGCTATTTTGAAAAAGAAAATATAATCATGTACATCAGAAAATGATAGTTTTTTTAAATGGAGAAAATAAATTTGACGGCTTAAACCTTCCTAACAATAATAAAGAAATTTCAAGGAAAGAAAGGATAAAAGCCCCATTTAGGAAACGGTTAAGAGCACCGGAATTTATGCACAAGGTGTGTTGCCACACAAGATTGTTTGGCCATAGAATTGCGTGCCATGTAAAATTGCATGCTCATAGATTGCTTGCCAAGTAAGTTAAGAAAAGAGTTCACGAAACAAAATAAACATTGGAGAAGCAATTGAAAGGTGATGAAAAATAGGACAGAAGTGAACCTGAAAAAAAAATCTGTGATAGAACAAAAATTGTTTAACAAAAGGAAATCTTACCTAACTTTAAGCTCGGAACTAACACTTTCCCCGTGTTCTTACGCATACAACAATTATTGTGTCCACCCTGAGGGAAAGAGAAAAATCTTATTTTATTTTTTTCAATCAATACTATTACCATTGAGGATAGAGAAAATAAATGGGCAATTTAAAATACACAAATTTGTAAAAAACTCGCCTCTACCAAATTCCAACTTAAATATTTAAGAAAAGCAGTGTTTTGTCACTGGAACTTTTGGTCAGACGGTAAACGCATTTTATTATGTATTAATACTTTGACTGCGACGTGAGCCACCGACGGTCACTCTAGGTATTTTCATCATGCTGCTCACCGACCAGTAGTCATCAACTCAATTTTCATAAATACTAAATCAATACTAAATGAAGTGACGATCCAGTTTAAGTTTGCTATTTTTAACATTGCTTACAGTAATTGGCGTTAAATTTGAGTAGAAAACTAAATTTTATTTCTACCTGCTGCCGTCAAAATGTCAAGTAGTCGCTTAGTCCTTTACGTTATGCTTGTGCTCCATTCCTAGTAGTGTGGTATCAGGCTTTGACAGATGTGCGCAATTCGTGTTCCTCAATATAAAATGAATTAAAAAAATGAATTGCGTTCAATTTCCCTTATTATATTATAGAGGGTGTGAAAGCTGCAGAATAGTGGTAGATATTTTCCAATAGAAAATTTCAGCATCAGCTTACGGAAAATTGCAGGATCTGCTGACGGACAGCAACACAGCAAGAAAATGTATAACTCTGCATGCACATAATTTTCAGCATTTGTTAAAAATTGCAGGATCTGCTTACGGAAAGCAACATGTAAAGAAAACGTGTAACTCTGCGTGTGCGTATTTTTGTGCATCTGCTGAAAATTGCAGAAACTGCTGGCGGAAAGCAACATCGAGAAATCGTGTAGCTCTGCGTGCATGTAATTTTCAGCATATGCTGACGGACAGTAACATAACAAGGTAACGTATGCGTGCGTGTAATTTTCACTTTACCCTATAAATACACAGCTCCTGTCGCCGGCACTGTTACTGATGCGATGAATTTGATATTACGCAGCAGATATTCTCAGCTAAACTGCTTTTGAATTCAGTTACCATAATGAGTAATGCACAAAAACGAAATATAGCCAAACATTTACTTCTCATGTACTCAAGGGCTTTAAATTTTAAAAAACCAACGATTTGTTAAGGAATCAATGAATGTACGAAGTAGGAATGAATATTAATGGGCACCTCACTTATACGAATTAACTTCGTATTAGGAATGTTTCACAATACATAAAGATAAAATCAACAACCCAAACAGCCTGGTCGGGCACATGACTGGACGCGTGCGTAGATACAGTCTACCAGACTGGCTGCGGTCGCTCTCCGTAGTAGCTCCAAAAAAGATCTTGCTCAGTGGGTCGCTTGGTCAAAACAGACTCGTTGTGTCCGTGCTGGTGTGGGAGTTGCAGCCATCAATGAAAAGTTTTTCTGCTCAACTCAGTGTCAGTTCATCGCATCGATCACTCACTCGCATTACAATACGAGCAGCCTTTTTGACAGAGGCCAAGGAGCTCTTAGTTGCGAGTAAAGAGTATAAACAGAGGCGGAGCTGGAATCAAGAGCAAGACAGTCTAGCTGCGGCCGCTGCCAGCGTTGCAGCAGGAACAAGTTCGATGCATGGTAGTTGACCCTCCGAGCAGCGAGTGTTCGTTGTACGATCGAGCAGCGCGGAGGATTGGCTGCAGTGGATGAAGTGAGACCGCAGAGGTACCTCTTAGTTCGCGACTGACTGGCTACTACAAACGCCTCTTGGTGACCATCCAGTGCGCAGGCCCGCGATGCGCCGCTCCATCGCGGAGCGCTAGTTCCACGGCCGTGCGCGGTGTTATCAGTGTGTAGTGCGATTACTAGTCTACGGGTTGAAGCCGAATTTGCATACTGGTGTGACTTAGGTCTCCTGAAATGTGGGATTTTCTCCGCACCACAGTGAGAATACTGAAACTTTGAATTTTCTCATAGCAGTTTTTGACGTTGTGTGAGACAGTGCAGTTTTAAAACACATTTTTAGGGTGCGTTTACTGTTTCGGATTCGCTGAAGTCACCAACCCAGTGGAAAAAATTTTGAATTGAGAAACTGGTGCGAGCGTTTGAAAGCGCATGATGGAAAGTGTTCTTGCCAGTGAATGTAGTTAGTCCAAGCTGACGAAATTTACCTCTTCAAGTGTGAACCATTAATTTGAAGCGAGCTTTTGAATGCAGTATCGTTGCCGCGTTGATACGCCACTACAAATGATGTGTTATTGACAAGCGAATATTCGTGAAATATATGTACTCCTTTTTTTTCTGGTTTCACTGAAACTGTACCAACATATAAAACTTGTTTGTTTCGACTGAGGTCTTGCGAATTTTAGAATTTTCTAAATCTGAACGAAAAATAAAAGTGAGCTTGAAGCAGAATGTGATTTTAAATAAGTGTGTTATTTCCTTCCAGAGATAATAATTATTTTAATGCTGACGCTTTAGTTACTCTCGAGAATTTTAATCCTAAAATAAAGCAAAATGTCATACGATCTCGTAAATAAATGCCCGTTGATTACATTTGTACCAAAATCCCTAGAGCAGAAGAATTTAAATGGGAATCTCCAGTGCTTCTTTCCTTAGAATTCTACTACTAACGTGCCATTTACTGGATTTTGTTTCTAATTTTTAATTTCATTCCTGTTTTTAGTCTATGAATCTCAGCGATATTAGTGAACATTTATTTAATGCCTGATTCGATTTCCATGAACGGTGATAATACTCGAGTGGAAAGACTTTGATGATTTTACACGTCCTGGGTCTGTGTTCTTGTGTTTCTGAAATTATTTTGCAATAGAGCTTTGCACATGCATGCATTAATCCGAATGAAATAAACAGTACTTTTTACTCGTGGAACGGGTTGGATAGTTCTGTTTGTAGTGAACTTGGGTCTTAATAACATTTTTCAGTTATTTCTTGGGTCTTAATAATGATTTCAATTTTACAGATGTTAGGGTTTGCATGAAAAATCAAAAGTCCACGCCAACGTAAGCAATATCGTAGGTTTGTAGAAAATTTTCCGTAGACTTTTGAGCCGGTTTTCGTTGTGCTTTCGATTTCATTGGAGTGGCGAGCCAGGTCGCGGACCCGAGTTTGTCTGAACTTTGGTGGGTGCAGTGTAGAGGAAATCAAAATGTTTGCTTGAAATTTGTGTGCCAAAACTGCTGGAAAGTGGCAACCTGGTTTATATAGTATCGATAGAAATGATTTAAAGAAACTAATGACACTTCCTGTTATAATATAACTACCGTAAATGAACTAAAATTTAGGTATTTTAGCTATCTCTCGTTAAAATCAGTGAGAACACATTGAAGAAAACTCAAACAGCGTGCTCAAACGCACACTTTTGTTGTTTGAAATAGAACGTAATATGCAGTGGAGATCAAATTCTTCTTCGGAATAAGAAGTAAATAAACTAGCATACATGCGCAGTCATCTCAACTGACAATTGGATGAATATACTTGAACTGGAAAGAAAAGCACCCATTCTCGAGAATGATTGCGGTATATATCTGTTTAGAAAACGGTGTAGTCATTCCCTGACATACGTGCCTGATTTTCAGAAAGAGTGCTACGAGTTCCGAGAACTCGATATGAACTATATTTCAGTGGAAGCGCAGTCAGAGTTTTGACCACATTTTTGTTGTTCTGCAAGCTACAACAACATCTTCAAGATGAGCTACGAAATTCTCGACTTCCAAGACGTGAGTTTAAAAATTCGTTTCTTAAATTTAACCGTTTTTTCATGCTTCTCTCATTATACTCGTTCCCATTGGTGCTAATTCTACAGATTCGTATTGCGCATATTTGATATTATAGAATTTTCTAAATTCGCATTCTCATGAAGGTGAGATACAAAATGCATCGCGGGTGTGTATAATTATAAATGAAAAAAAAATAGCAAGTTAAGTCATTTCAATATTCCAACAGCAAAATCAGTAATTAGAAAATAGAAAATCAGCAATTCATTTTAAGCTTTACTCACAGGTAATTGAAATTTCTATTCCACAAAAGTGTTTCGAAAATAAGTTTTCACGCGTGAAGGAGACAATTTGAGGGATTTTACGCACAAGAACGAAACAATTTGACTGCTCTGCGAGTAGATCAACGATCAGTAAATCATTATTTTTGTGTTGATGCAAAATTGAAAGGTTGGCTAATTTTAATCAATAACCTATGTGTATATTATATATCACTCTATATTGTGGAAAATTGGGACTGCTACGTTGAAGATTGGAAAAAGTTACCAAACAACGTGACACGCAAAATATTATCCCACAGCAAAATATGGACTTTGCAAAGCTATTTTCACAAAATACGCTGGCTTACGAAAAACATTCGGAGCTTCGGTTCTTTGAAGTCAGGTGATCTTTCCCAGTCGCAAATCCCGGGTTTGCAAAGGAGAAATGATAGCAATTGAAGCTGTTAAAATTTGAAACATAATAGAGTATGTGCCGCATTTGTATCGCGTGTAGGATGACTTTTATTTCTAAATTTTTGTCTAAAAATATCCACTTATAATTTACCCATATTGAAATAAAATAATATTTCAGCACACTTTCGTAGCTGAAAATTATAATTTTTATTTCAAGTATTGATGAAACACACGGTGTTGATTTTTAAAGCGGTGAACTTAAAATTCACGAAAACAAGAATCTTTCCTCCAAATGAAAACACAGTCAATTGTATCGAAGCGCTTTCAATTGCACGCTCTAAAATTCAATAATATTTTTAAAAATCACTTTCGATTTCCTCTAGCTATTTCACGGGTTTCCCAAGGACTCCCGCCGGAAAAAAAGCACGCAAAAAGTCTTTAGCGTATAAGAGACCACACGCGAGTCGGAGCGACTTAATCTTAAGGAAGAAGGATGTACGCACTCGCGTTAGCACGACGCTTTAGTTCGCTAAGAGGCGGAGGTGCGCTTGTACGTCAATGTCCGTTCTCGGCAGCGAAATCTAAACATGACTCACAGACCATTGCGGACATGTCTAGCCTCACGACTTGTCCGTTCAGCCCTCACATGACTTTCCTTCATAATTGAACTTCCATGCGCGGACCATTTCCCATGCATACTTGGAGCTTTTCTAAATAGGTCTATTTTTTCGTGCTCGAGAGGCAGCCATGCTGGGCAAGTGTGATGGAAGCAAAGCAGCTGGCAGAGGACAAATCATTTTCTATAGTATGTTGACTGTTGACAGCATTTTGTTGGATAATGTATTAGTTTCGGTATTAAATCACACAAAAAGACGCCAAAGAAATGAATTTACCTGTGAGTAGGGCCAAACTCTACACAGTGGTCATGTTTTGGGAAAATCGAAAAATTAACTCAGCAAAGCACATCGAAGCTTTTACGCTGGAAAGTATCTCAAGGGATAAAATAAAAAGGAAAGAAACTAAAACGTGGCTATGCCTCACAAAGCCACCGGCCATTAATAATTTTTTTTTCAAGTTCAAGCAGAGAAAACTAAAGTTGCTACAATTTGAATTGGATGGGTGTGAAGTATTTTAAAATTTTGCTAGTAATAAATATTGGCTTGGTCTACTTTTTGACTAGAGTTCTACTATGAAATTAATCTTGGGATTATTAGATTAGATTATTAGTTAGCTCAAGCCTCCCTATCCTCAACAAATGAGATCCAAAGAGAGGAAGGAAGAAGGCACCATTTAGTACGGAGTTAAGGGAACGTGGAATCTATGCAAAAAGGGCATAGAAACAGTAAGATGAGAAAGAAGTTCATGAAACAAGATCAAAGTTGAAGAAGAAAGCAGTAGGTGTTGAAAAAACAGGACAGCAGTAAACCGAAAAAAGGTTGGTCCATAACAAAACAAAAACCTATATTATTTTAACAAAAAGAAAGCCTACCTAACATTTAGCTCGGGCCCTCACATTGTCCCCCTGGGAGCGCTAAATTAATCTTGGGAAACACCAGTCCAGAAATATAATATAAATGATAATTTATAGCGTGCTCCTAAACTATTCCTCCGTGAGTCACATATCAGGACTCAAGTGACTACCCAGGGCTGTGTGCGATGCTCGTAAACACATCCTACAACATCAAGCAACATTCGCATTATCTACAACGGCCTACATTTTGTAACGCTGAAATTTCACTTAGCTAGTAAAATTATTCAAATAAAACTTTAAAAGCCGTTTTGAAATTTAGCAAAAATAATCTATGCACAAAAAGATTTCAAAGTGAGAAACTTGTTCGATTTGTACATGTTTACCTTCCTTGACAGACCAGTTATTTGTAGTCTTTAATTCCTCTATATCATCGACATCCGAAATTGTCTGGTTGTGCTCTTTTTCCAACGTCCAACAATCCCCCCAGGCATTTTTCATTTCCTTAGCGTTTATTTTAATTCAAATTAGTAAGCATTTTCAATAACACACTTCTAAAGTGAGAAGAAACCAGTTCAAATTACTTCTTTGTGCAAACGTGTAAGCATTTCCGATTGCGTTGAATTGACGCTTATTTTCACCTCGTGGCAGTCTACAAAATCCGAATAGAATGTGAACTGTTTATCTCTCGCTCAATGAATGAATCATGGTCCTGTTTTCTGCCCTTCTTTGTCCAGTCATGCAACCGCGCCCTAAGAACTGCAGAAAAAAGTGATGAACATTAGGGGAAAAACACACAGTCGAGTTTGAATTGCATATATCACAGCACATCTGATCAAGACATTAACTGCCGAACTTCACTTGAATCAAGCCATAAAAACTGTTAATTACGCGGCTGTAAGTCCCCTAATTTGAACATGTCTCGATAGCAATTAATGAAATAGATTCGTATGCTTTTTACAGTCGTACGATTTAATAGTTTTTAGAAAGATACATATGAGAATAAACCTATCCGTAGCTGAAAATGCACGTATATTTTGTGGTGACTTTATACACTTCTATTAACATTTACCTCTACAATACTTTCTATATTTGCCCACACAATACTGTGTACGACCATAATCTAGCCAATTTAGCAAACTCTAAAGTTTTTACGGAAATGTTCCAATGCTAATAGGTTTTATAGCAATTACGAGGCTGAATTTTACCAAACTGAACAAAATAAACATGAAACAATTATCTTCTACATTGTTTTTCAAAGCGAATTATTCATATAAGGTATTTCCCCGCATAAAACTGTTGGTGTATGTAGACAAAATTCTGAATTCCTTATTACATCAGAGAACTTACTTTCAAACATACCAGGATAAAGGCAAGCAACCAAATCCAGACGTCACTTCGTTTGTAATACATTTACAAAATTGGCTGTTCGCCGAGACTTTCAAATTTGGGACTTTTTCGATTAGTTTATGAGAGTAAAGAGCGTTACAAATTTCAGAACACTTCAACAATACACATAGTTATTCGCAGTCCGTTAAAAAATAAAACAGAACAAAGGATGGCAACCGCAATGAATTATTTACGTTCTGCGTTCATTCTAATGGTAAGCAGCGTAAAAATTACTGTCGAATGCAAGAACCTCGCTGTTCTATAACAGAAATTTGCAACGCTCAAATGCTCAACCCAATAGAAGAAAATCCAAACATTGAATTCCATTCAATTAATCTCAAACCCATGAGTGTTTTTAACCCACAACGCCTAATTCACAGTACGAGGAAGTTCTAAAATCTCTATCCTCTTTAGGTAGGCCCAAGTTTATGCTCACCCCAAGCTGAAAAGAAGCCAAAGTTTGTACGTACTGCCTGTACATGCACTCGGGATTTTTGTAGTCACCACTAAGTGGTGCTTCTGTGAGCCTCCCCCTAGCACTCCTTGATAACTGTCAACTGTGAAAGTATGCAAATTTGCTCGAAAATGGCGGGTCATCCCTCAACACCAAAATCGGCAGCACCAGACGGACGAGGCTGTTCATGAGGTCGCAGAAGCTCTTCGTGTTGCGAGGGCTGCCCTGCTTACCAGCCATTAGCGCTCATTTGAGGCTAATTGTGCCGCATTAGTTGAGAGATTCTTCGAGCTTTCGACATTCTGAGACGCTGTTTGCAACCCCAACAAGCTACACAAAGCCTAACTATGGATGCATGAGCCGTATACACTTTCGCCCTACTATCGAAGTGGGATTTATATCTCGTAACGTACGTGTACCAGCAGCAGAGGTATTTGTTGGAATACTTTTGAGTTCTTAACGAAGTGAGAGACGGTCTGATTCTTGTAATTATTTTTAAAATTATCTCGGAATTGTAACTAATTTGGACAGTTCAAGGATAGCTGAACTGCATTGGCAGAAAAACTGACTAGTTATGAATACTTTCCGGTGAATGATATACTTTCGAGTGAATTCTTGGTCGATTTAACACACATAACTCGTGAATAGGAAAACAGAAGATCATCTCCTCGTGGGAAAAAGAAGGGAGAGGAAGTATATTAACTTCTTAAGGTATATTAATTCCAAAGAAGAATGTAAAATTATTCTTCTTTAATAAAATTGCCGTACCGTGTGCCTTAAAAAAGTTGGCGAGTCGGAAACTGCACCATCATTAACGTACCAGCTCAAATTAATCCTTCAAATGGACGCAGTCTTTGAACTTCGCGCTCCGGCGTCTTGCGTTGCTATGTGTCAAATCACCCTTAAAATTAAAAACATATTTGGCGAAATGCGGAGCTAAAATGACAACACATAAATATTACTTGCACCCTAAAAACGGCAGCGTATGCTAGCACATGAGATGCTACAACAGAAACAATCATATTTGCTGGCCTAACGAATGACGAGGCATCCTGTGCAGCTTGAGTGCAATGCGAACTGAAACTAATTATAACACATCGAACAAATTTCACCACATAAAAACTGCGCCATGAGCTATTGTACGACCCAAAAATATTATGTGATTCACTACCTATTAGTCAAAATTGTTGTGTTTTTTTTTGTTGTTTGACTTCGCGAATGGTGGCGAGTTTGAAACTAGAGGTTAAAAAAGAAAACCTTTCAACATTTTACTACATCTATAATCTACATTGAGGCTAAAATGACTGGATTGTATAATTTAACGAGGCCTATGAAATGTCAGAACTACCTCTACTCAACTACCAGAAAATTGGCTGTTCTATTGTCAGAAAGAAATAGCACATCTGTAATATTTCACGACCATCTGGACCGACGGTTAGCCTTCCACTCCAGAGCAAGCCACCATTACAGCAGTTCCGAGCCACAAGGTCATCGGCAAACAACAGTCTAAACTCGGCCAACCTCAAACAAGGTCCGCTCATTCACATATTTAGTTCCATGAGAAATGTTTGGAGTTATCATTGCTGTACTGCAGGCTATGATTAAAGGTTTTCGCCGCGACCTGTTTTTCGCAGCTTTCGGCCTATGATGGTGCAGCATACTGGCTCGAACGAACAGTTAATAGAAAACTTACCAGACGAAGGCAAAAGACAAAGCACAATCTGCAGAGCAATGAAACTCTTCTTCAACGCAGATCCAGGCTTCCTGGCTCGAACCTTCCACCAACTTTACCACGCCCTACATTGCATTTTTTTTGTCATTTGCTCTTCGCAGAACTCATGTCAAAATGAAATACTAGGAATGGAGCACAACATCCATTCAACCTGTATCTTCACATCGAAAAGGGCTTAGGTTCATGCAGACAAACACGAAAGTGCAGAATGAGATAGCTCGTGCTCAACATCAGACTTTGTGGCTTACATGGAATATGTTGTTCATTGTTGAACTTTGAATCACGCTTTGCATAGAACGATGAAAAAAATTAGTACATCCAGAGATTGCTTTACCACGTTTATAATGTTTACGTGTTTCTTTCTTAGGACTAAGCTTAACCCATAAAAAATTCTTGCTGACCACACACTTCGTCCATCATCCAATGGGTTTGACACAGTAGGTAAGAAATGGCTGATAACTTTTACTTATCTTGCCGTATTTCGTTCAAAATCATATAAATGTTATCAAAAATCTACAGTCGAAATTTACTCGTGCATTGCTCCCCACTGGGCATAAAAATGATTTCAGCCACGAGGACAAGTCCTATTCTGGAGCCAGTGAGTTGTGTTTGCTGAAGCATTGCCTATCCACTCATCCGCTAACCAGCTTTGATGGCGTTAATGACACTTTGATGACTCCTGCGTCCTCGCGAGTTTCTTGGCCGAGCAAATTTGCTTCGGTTTGACAGGCTTAAGCGGGCTTCGCGTGAGCGTACAAAATGAGATTTGCGAGTTAGTCGGATTTATCCTTTTAATGATACATTTTGAGCTGCAAAATTCGTGGTCGTTGCACAAAATCACTCGAAATTTCAAGCGATGAGAAAGGGTGATAGCCAATTTTCTGCTCTAATCTTGCGGCTCGAAAAAAATGAAGTAACGCAAAACAGCGAACTGGAGACCTAACCACAGGAACGACGTACAATAAATTTTCATTTAGAGATGTCGTAAATTTTGAAATGTGACAATAGTCAATTAATAGCGTTACCTAAGATGGACGACGCAAAGCACGGCTGGCCACTACAACGCCTCATCATACGAGGAAGGAAAGCGACGACCTTCCATCAATCCCTGTTACGAGAGTGCAGGTAATGCGATACTTACATCGGCTCGGATGAAGCTAAATCCTTGAGAGTTGTAGCACCGGCGCTGCAAGATCGAGCGGCCTGACAAGCTTGGCTTAATTTTCTTGAGAGTGCAACCGACAAGACCTAGACCTGACGCAGGGTCCTCTTTCTTCGTTAATCCTCAGAGTGCGTTCTTGAGGCTCTACTATTGTGTTTCCGCATCGAGATTAATCCATCGAGGTGTAGATTGGAGCTCAGATTATCGCTTTTTCTATTGTAATTTAAAAGGCGTTTCGCTTAACTTTGGATATAGAGAGAGAGAAAGTGTTCTCGTCTAGACTGATCCACAGAATATTAAGTAGCTGGGCTGACTGGCAGTGATGTCTACGAGGAGAATGAATATCAATCGTAGAAAAACAGCATAAGAACCATTACCTAGTCATTAAATGTGAAGTTTTCTTTGAAATTCAGCACATTAAAGTGAATATTTCTTTTGTCAGAGTAAATTTATAAAAAATTTCATCAAGTGCAACATGACGTCGCTGCCATGTGACGCTTCTGTTATTGAAAATAAGTTAAAATATGACAAAATGAAACTTACAACAATTAACATAGTTAAAGTATTGACATTCTTATTCGAGCACTAAATGGATCGTGCTAGGAAAAATTTCCCAACCCTATTTCACGTTGAAATGTTGATAGATTACGAGTCTCCTTGCTTATTTTGCAATAAACTTAGCTGTCTATGCCGCTGGCATACGAGCTACGAACAAAAGCAGCAGTGATGTAGAGGGTCAATGTCAGCGCGAGCAGTTCTGTGCTGGAAGTAAAGGGAGCTTCACAAGAGATCACTCACGCGTGACCGACGCTCTCTGTGGTGAGATCAACACAAAGGGAAGCTGTGCCGTAACGTAATATCTTATTTCATCGTAGAAATTGAGTCTGGTGCGGACAACAGCAGTTCCAAGAACAAATATTAACTAACACTGAAGCTGTCAGCCAAGAAAAAGTTTGATCTCTAAAACCAGAAAGGCGTCATGGTCTGGAGTTGAAAGTATCATCGAAGTGAGAAACGAAGCTGAAGAAGTTCTTCTCTCAATTACGCAGGAGACTAGCATATGCGACATATGACTATAAATAATGCTGGTTTCTCTTACATGTTTTGTATGTGGACTTCACCTAAGCGAAATACATTTACTCATTCAATGAGAGAACCAAACAGAATTTCAATGAATGTACCATTTGCTAGAATAGATGTCGAGGTCTACATTTGTTGCGGACTCCAGAATGAGTTATGCATTGAAGCAGTAAAAAAATAACCACGAATGTACATGAAGTTCCCAATAAATTCAGTCATGAACTCGCTTAAGCGAGCGAAAAAAAATTATTAGTACGGTTCAAGACCAACTGGAGACTGTGCGATTTACATTTACATGGCGATAAGGCGACTTCAATGCTGCTTAAGTAACCATCCACCTAGCCTCGCTCTCTAACAACTCTTATCGTACCGTAAACTCTGAGAAATCATCGAAAGGCATTGAGTGCACCATATTTTATAGCTTATTATGCCAAATTAAGAATCTGACTGAGTGTACCTTTCAATTCCTACTTATCAGCTCAAATTATGACCATTAATAAATAATTGCGACGGGTCTGTTGTGGTACTCTGATGCCTTAGCTTCTTATTCTGGAGATTTTATTTCTTCTCTTGATTGCTCCCTAAAATTCGTGCACTCACTTTCTAAAAATTACAGGAAAATTCATTATGCTGGACGAATTATCTAATTAGGTGATCCGTATTTTGTGAGGTATAAATCACAGTGTACTTGTTGAACAGAACCCGAAGCAAACGATATTTAATGGAATTAAAAATTGTATGAAAGTGAAAGAGATTTGTTTCAAAAAATAATCACTTCTTTCTTTGAAAATGATCGTACACATCAATACAGGGCTGAAAGGAAATCCAATGCTTTTATCAAATGTAAAAATAAGATTTTCCTCAGAATGTATATATGCGTATAGAGCCTTTCATCGATCCGGTTGACCAGTTCTGCTGAAACATTGAATGTAAGTGTAGAATTAGTTATATGCGGTAGATTGAATCAATTCAAAAATGATTTACAATTATTCAAATGCCGAATAAATTGTTTAACATCATAAACGTAAAATGCATTACTTCCTTCACTCTCTTGTCTTCACTTGTCGAAAGGCATTTAAAACACATATTTGTACAGAAAAAGTGTTTAAGAAAATTTTAAAATTTAATCTCATAATAAAAATGGTCATATGCGTTGAAAAAGCAAAATTCACCTCTCTTATTAGCTCAAATTCATTGATGTCTTTTGCGAGAACCTTGTACGTTAACGTAGGCATTTTCACTCATACGCAGTAGTGTGCACTTCCCATAAATCAAGTCAATAACCTCGCAACGACTCGCGAATTGTACATCGGCACTCTTTATTCAAATAACTTTGATAAAAAATGTTCCTGGATGTTTTAAATTCAGGCCTGTTCAGATGGTAATATCTAAAACTCCGTACTCGGTAATTTCTACAGAGGAAGAGCTCACACAGAACTACACGCTATGGTCCATCGCTCCACATAATAGGCTAATCTTAGCTGTCGGGCACCGACACTCATCTATTATTCAGCTCTATTATAATAAGCAAAGATGGCTTCTCGTCTTGAGAATGTTGGAGTGTATTATGAAGGTGTTCCATGGCAGTGCCATGATGCAACCCACGTTATGGAGCTCATACCATTTGTCTTTAATTGCAGAACTACCGTCACCTTTATGACGAAAGGAAAGGGTTTTATGGCCGTGATCGTCATTAACTGTTGCGTGAGAAGAAACGTCCTTTGTATGTGAGGACACACAAGAATTGCTAATGGTGACCGAGATCATATCTACTTTTTAGGGTCCTAAAACACAGAAGTTCACCAACATTTTTTATGTAAATTTAGCTTTAGATATAAGCGAGTCTCAAGGGGATTTTTATTTAAAGGTGAAAATTGTTCGTTTGCAATATTCATTTATTTTTCTTATGGTTTTAACGTGATTCTATTGATTTTGACGTTGGCAATCAACGAGATAAGTTGGATGATAGAGTTTTAGAACATTTCCAGAGAGACAATGTGACGCAAAACGTTGAATGTTAATAATTTGTAAGATGACTTAGAGTATGGAATTACCATTAATGATTCAGAAAATTCACTCCAAACTACGTGGTCGTCAATCATACCATAAATGGGGCAACTATGACAGTAAAATTTAACTCGTACAACCATTTCGGTATTCAATGGTACGTCTAATCACCTTTCTAAGAAAAGTCGCCTCCAGATGCATTTTCTATTAATTTGAAACACGGTAGCGCACATATCGATCTGTTTTGATGGCTTATCCTGTGCTGCTGCAAAAGAAAACGAATTCTTAGTGTTGGGGATCAGACGAGGAACTCTAACAAATGTGTCGACCTCCCTCAACCCACAAGGTGATTTGTTTGGCTAATAAATTATCCAGCTTACCTTCGAGGGAACTAAAGTGCACTATTCAAGCCTGAACGCTATCATAATCTTAAGAAGGATTCCTCGAAGAAATGCTCTTACCTGCAGTGACCTACCGCACAGTCAGTTAACTGGAATTTTGCCCTGCTCATATCTTCGAAACAAGTGAAGGGATTTTTACCTCGATCAAGACCACTGCAGAAGGCGTTTCCGAGCTGAACTTGGGAAAACTATGTATTTTTGAAGTGCATAAAGATTTTGATCTCTAACGCAGTTGGACGAAGATGCGACGTTATGGTTGTATTTTCACAAGAAGATTTCAAACTCTCTTCATGACCATAGGAAGTATTCTATTGAGAGGCCAAAATAGGCGGAAAAAATTAAGATGCCCAATTTCTTCATGAATACTATTTGAATGTGATTTCAATTTGCATTTTGTTGCCAAAACTGTTTTCAGTTAACGAAAGAAAAAAAGGAGATTCATCCTCAATTGTGTTGTTCGTAAGCCACCGCTGCTTTACAGACGAAGACTATAAACCGTCTAACTATGCAGATAACTTGCTTCTGGTAAGAAAATGGTATCCGAAACAATTGTTCAGCCAACGCCAACACAGGAGCTAATCTGGTCTCATCAGCATACGACTTCTGATGCCGTCAGTCGGACTTGCAGTTAGGACCAGAGAAGGAATCCCAAAACTCGTTCGAGTCCCTCTCAGAAATTTTTAGTGCTGTTCCAACCCAAGGTATTGAGGTATTTAAATGCCAACACAAGCACAAATTTAATTTTCACGGCACTCTGACACTTTTAACTGCTTGCAAAAATTCAAAACCCTCAGTTTCCTCAAGATGGAAAATGATAAAGACAGCAGTGCCTTTCATTCAAAACTTTTATGATTTCACTAGAAGCTGCTACTAATTTTACTCAAAAGAATGACAGCTTTCTTCAGCATTTACAAATGGATTACAAGGATCAAAAGTTAAAATTTATTTTCTGGGTATGTCAGATCAATCAAAAATATTTGTGAATTATTCTAGTGGCAGAAAAAATTAATAAAGCGGCTGTTACTTCTTTTCACGCGATAGAATATGATGCTTGGAGAAGCAGCCGGGAGTTAAAAGTGTTAAGTGAACTTCCTACTTGAGGTTGATGATCTTGTGCTGAAGTTGAAGATTTAAGTGCTGGTGCGGTAACACAGTAAAGTGCATCAAGGCTGCTAGATTATTTATCGTTCAAAGTCTCCAAGTTTATTTTTTTCATTTAATTTTAACTATAAAACCACTCATTAACCGATTACCCTGCAAAGTTGCCAAACACTGAATGTTGTACACGGTGAATTTCTCCAGAAAATGATCAAGGTTGCTTTTTTGAGGAACGAAGCCAATCTGGCACCCCAGGCTCGCACACCTCAACATGATCTCGCTGTGCTCGGTCGAGGTTGCTATCTTTTGTGGCCCAGCTCCGCCTGGGAGACAGAGCAATACCGAGCGTTCTCGAATCTTCTTGCTAATTACTCTAACTGCATCATAATAATTAATCTCTGGAATCGCAGGAAGAGAAAGCCGTAAGGCAGAAGTGGCTACATTTGATTTATAGATAAAAGCCGAGCTGAGGCAATTTTAGTGGGTCCTTGGAGGCCATTTCAGAACTTCGAAAATTGCGTTCTGAATTCACCAGCTCAATCTGCGTTGCGCGTTTGCTCCGAGCAAAACAGAATGTGAGTGTTCAACTTGGTAAAGTATGTCTTGACACTCTTAAAAATCCTCAGTAATATCGTAAGCGATGTAACGTCAGTTCGAGCTAAGAATTTTCCAAACCTTCATGTAAATAGTACTTTACTGTACAATTTGTTGTGAGTTTTTAAGTTATTTTTTAATTATTGAAGGAACACTTCTCATAATTCATATTTAGTGT
The DNA here is from genome assembly GCA_014220935.1 of Platorchestia sp. MABIK. Taxonomy (NCBI): domain Eukaryota; kingdom Metazoa; phylum Arthropoda; class Malacostraca; order Amphipoda; family Talitridae; genus Platorchestia; species Platorchestia sp. MABIK. Next base: position 17,144 of record JACJUY010008309.1, on the reverse strand, counting down.
GCTCAATCCTATGTCTAGGAATAACGAAATCATATCAAAGAATTGAATTAGCTAATCTAACCGCAAAAATTACTAATTTATAGTTTCTTAAAACATAAACATTCGAAAAATGCTGCAATGAGCATTATGCTCTAAAATGTTGTTTCGTTTTAATACTTGATTTTCAATATTACGTAGAAAAAGCCAGACAGGCATAAATATTCAGAAGAAACTCAAAATTTTCACGAATACTGAGAAACACCACTCCAAAAATCGTTAATTTGTAGACGTAGACATCATTAATTGATGAACTATCTATTGATGTTCGTTTTTAATTTTTCCTCGAGATACTTGACCGTACATTCAAGGTTGATGGTGAAATCATATCTTAATCTGGAATCGTAAAGCCCAGGTTACGCGTCCGCAGAAATGCGCTGGACAACGAAGGATCCGTCATGATGATTTCTTGAGAGGATAAGAATATACAATTTGGTCTCAATTAACTGCTTATTTAAAGACTTCCAGCAGCAACAAAAGGATTTCTCGTTAGGAAAGAAGTGTCAGCTGTTTAAAGTTGCAGCGTCACTTGCAGGTCATGCCTCTTGATTAATTATAACTAGGTTTTCTAACCATGTGATTCTTAGCAAGCCTTCCTAAATGAGAAAAATGGATAAAAACATTGCATTAACATTTATTTCGGATGATAGATTTTCTGGTTCGCTGCGCGTCCCTATTTCCATTTATTATTATTTTAAATCCATGACAGGTTGAGAAACGAATATCTGATAACTTTGATGCTAGAATCTCGGATTCAATAATCAGAATCATATTTCAAATTCAGGCATACTGCAGCCATCAGCACTCGAACCCTCAGGATCAAACTTTACGCTCTGTAGCTCATTACTGACGTGTCGGAGTTAGTAGCCCTTTTGTTCCTTATGCGAGTATTGAAGCATGCCTTAATCTATTTGATTTACGAGTGCACAGCACTTGAATTTTCTCGGTGGAGTGAAAATTTAGCGCTCCAACAAAATAGAAGTTCGTATATGCGGCGTAAATTAGCTCCGCTAAATAAACGACAGTATTTGGCCAGAAACGCACTTTGTATCGGTTGGTATATATTAGCCCGAATAAAAATAATGTCAATAAGGATAATAGTAATAGCATTGAAGGGAGTCGACAAAATCAGTATTGACCCGAAAAAGAGAGGAAATTAGGAAGGAGGGAACTCCTCCCTCTAAATAAATTGTTTCTTAGATCCAGAATACAATGCGCCACTGCTCAGGCTCTTAGACTTGACAAAACCCAACTTACATTGACAAAGTCGCAGTGACTCAATTGCTGTTTCTGTGTATCAATTTCGATGTAAGATAATCTCGTTTGTTCGGCCTTCCGTCGTCCTTTCACATGTGACTATAGCATAGGCTGGACTCTGTCCTGTGCAGCAGTCGTACAATAATTACAACTCATTTCAAGATCGGTCACCAAAACATTAAGCAATGAATAGTTCAACTTAATTTTTTTGTAAAATCCCTTTTCTTCATACAAATGCATTTTTTACGTGTTCTGTCATATCAAGTAGATTTTATAGCAAAATGAGTGAAAAAGCCGAACGCAGGATTCAGTCATAAATTCGATAAATTTCAATCCGTGACCACGAAAAGAAGGCAGCACTCCAACATCACACGTCACAACAACTGCAACCACACACACGCACACACCAACGCCAGAAAAGCAGCCACGGGCACGTCATTACCACAACCACAGACGTGTTCACAATCACAGACCGTCACAACTACAGCCACAGAAATACCGTTGCCACAATCACATAAGCACTGGCACCACAACCGCTGACAGACCGTCAGAACAACTGCAGCCAAAGGAATACAGTCACCACAACCACACACACACACACACCGTCACGACAACAACGGCCACAGGCAAATCCCCATCTTGTACAGGACGGGCTAAAGTTCTCAAACATCGCAAATGAAACTCCTCGAGCTGGATGAGCGACAAACAAAAATTTTACGAGTATCCCAAAACAGCAGTCACATTCGTAAAAGCTGTCTTTACCTTTTGAGGAATATTCCCTCAAAAATTTAAAACTCCATGAACCATCAATTTCGGGTAAGACTATGTTAGAAAACTAACTGTTTAGGCCATCATGACAACGTGAAAACTGCACACATCAGTTGTATTAGAAGTAGTTATGTAGTATTCTCACATCTTTCACCTCAGGTGCACTTGCGTCAGAGCTCGGCTAGCGACATGAGAATCGTTCGTGAGTTTGGAGAAACAATATCTGCGACGGTCAAGTGCATAATCATGGTCCGTATAGTCGCAGTGATTATGGGATTTTAGTCGCACAACACTTGCACAACATCCGTCAGCAGTTCATAACCAGGGGTGTCAGCCACTGCTTTGCAGCATCACCTCTGACGATAGTCCAGAACCAGCACCGTCGGTCACATTAGCAGTGCAGCAGCAGGACACAACATCATCGCTGTCATCATGACCATCCGATGCACCAGGACCAACATCAGCTCAGTGAAGGCGCTCAACAAAGCCAGCAGACTGCACTATGTAGGCCACAAGCATGGAACAGGTTGCTGCATGGAAGTGCCGATACGCACGAATTATTTCAACTTCACATTATTTCAGGTTCGCTTTCGCTGTCTTCCCGGTGAGAAAACGCAGAGCTGGGAGTTCTGACTGAGCGTCTATGCGAAGCAAAATTATGACTCTAGTGTCTCTTACGGGCCTTGAAGCTGATTTATCATGAGTGAGAGGGAACAAAGGAACTCTCCCAGTCTAATTTGGAAATGAGCCAGTTCAGCATGAGGAAAGGAAAGCGAAGGCGTTGTAGTTATTTATACCTTGTTATTTAAACGTTGCAGTCCTGGAATAGAAAATACAAGTAATAGCTCCTATAGTTTCAGTTTGCGTCCTGACATACGTATTTTTCAGTTTTTAAGAATTCCTAATTTGACTAAAACCATTTTCTGATCATTATATCGCAAAACATTATCTTCTTAAGCAAATAATCATTTACGCAATTCCTAATAAAAATCATCTATTGAAATCTTAAAATATTTCTTGCTGGGCTCTTACTCGATCCATTGCAATTGTGACATTGAGCATGCAGTTAAAACATCCAGACATAATGAAGTTTGATAGATGAAATGGAAATGCGCTCAAATATCCATAGAGGAGCATCTGGGAAATGAGTTTCTTTTGTGTTCATTTTCCGAAAAGTTCCTTGAGATCAACCTTCACGTCGTGTGTTTGCTGCTTTCTAGGAGGCAAGAGAACTAAGGCAAGAGAACTAAGGCGAAGCTAACAATTCCTATTGTTACAAAGCTATCCCCTGAAAATTAAAAGTGAAACACATGAGAAGTAAAAGAGTAGGAAAGGATTTCTGGGTTTCAGCAGCCGATGAGAGCAAAAGGCCTCAAGTTAGGCTACTCATGACTCTGAAGTGTCCGCATTTCCACCTCATTAGAAGTCAACTCGTAGGGAAGCCTTGAATGAGATCATACAGGCCATTGATAAGAACACTTACAGGAAATAACACCATCAGGCACGCTTGACTCAAGGAGACCAAATTAATCCAAGTTGTAGACCTGATTGAAGTTTGCCAATTTCTCTCCCAAACGGAAGCGAAGGGCAGCAAATCTTCTAAATTGAAAATGATAGATTGGACACATGTTCATTTTCTCTACATCTCCTCAAATTAGTGATAAAATAATTACAAGGGTTGCACAGAATTCTGGAATTTCACTGGTAAGATTCGAATTTTTAACTCAGGGTTCTTCTGATACGCCAAAGTTCCTTTGATGCAACAGGACTACCTATGAAAAGCGACCCAAAATCGATTCAGAACGCCTTTAGAGTTAGGTCACGACCACTATTCGCTGGATTCGGTCCACAATGAAAATGCGTTGAGAACACAACATTAAGAAACGTGTCCGAACGTCGAGCGTCGTGCTTTTATCCGCAGTTAAGCGAAGAGCGCTCCATACATACAGTATTGCACATGAACACTGCACTTAAAAATGGTGTCTAGTGAGAGCTGCAAAGTTGGCGAGTCATCGCAGCTCCATCAAGCTCAGCAAAAATTAGTGCACAATTGCAGAACAACGCGCGTATTGAGTCACATTCCTAAAGCCTGGTCGCGCCTCAGATGCAGGACGAGATCAC